>JARHVA010000777.1:1567500-1785000 GCA_037957365.1 Torreya grandis
ATAACCATATGACCAACTTCCCTTGACTCATCCACACATGGTAATAATGTGTTGGAAATATTGTCATTGATGTCAAAGGTCTAGAATTATTGGTGATAAAGGCCCCATTGCATTTAATATTGTTTGTAATAGATATATCTTGGCTAATGTGAGTTAATATTTATTTAATATTAACAAATATATTTTTGGTTACATATGAGACAAAAGAAGGGCCCATGGAGAAGTCAAAGAGCCATGGGATAAAGATAAAAGAAGGATGGAACACATTTTCCCATGAAGAGTCATCTTGGAGAATTCCAAGTGTCACCAAGTGAAGACAAAAGAGTAAGGGCACAATTTCTCATGAAGGGACACTTTGAGGAATATGAAAAGTCACCAAGATGAGGATAAAAGATGGAAGGACATTTTTGGTCATGAAGGGTCACGACATGACTTTTCAAAGGCAAGAATATGAAGGGTCGTACAAGTTTGGCACCATTTTCCATGAGGATTGAAGGGTCACAAAGGGGGAAGGCCAAAGGTCATTTGGAAAGCTATAAATAAAGGCTTGAGAAGCCATTTGTAATATGAGAGATAGAGGTTGATTTGATATTGTAATATCTAGCTTAGAAGAGAAATTGTGAGAGATGATTTGTATTTGTTATATATAGCTTAGAAGAGAAAAGGTGAGAGAGAGGAAAGAGATGTTGTATTGAACTATCATTTGTTGAGATAGCAACATTAAGAGATAGGTGTGTGGTATACACAAAGGGGTTGGTGCTCCTGTGGGTTGGTGCTCATGAATTGTTGTTGGGTTGGTGCTTGGAAAATGGGTTGGTGCTCCTGTGGGTTAGTGCTCATGAATCATTGCTGAATTGGTGCTCGATAAAGGGTTTGGTGCTCTTGTGGGTTGGTACTCATGAATTGTTGCTATGTTGGTGCTCGGCAAAGGGGTTGGTGCTCTTGTGGGTTGGTGCTCATGAATAGTTGTTGGGTTGGTGCTCGATAAAGGGGTTTGGTGCTCCTATGAGTTGGTGCTCATGAATAGTTGCTGGGTTGGTGCCCAACAAAGGGGTTGGTGTTCTTGTAAGCTTGGCTTGCAAATATTGTTTGGGTTGGTGCTCATTCATATACTTGAGATTTTTCTCTGTGGTTTTTCCCACATTAGGTTTCCACATTATATCTAGTGTCTCTCTTTATCTTGTGTCGTGTTTATTATTTGAGTTTTATTACATATCTTGAATGTTTGATTAAGTGGAATTTGGTTAAAGGAAAGTTTTATAAGATATATGATATATTGATTCACCCCCCCTCTCAGTATATCTCATGATTAATAATTGGTATCAGAGCAAGTTCCTTTTTGAAAAGTTTTATAACTTGAAGGTAGATCAGGAAAGCATGATGGCTGGGTCACAGGAAGGATTTTCTATAAATAAGGCACCTTTGTTTGATGGGATGAATTATGCTTTTTGGAGCATGAGAATGAAGGTTTATTTGATGGCCCTTGGATTCGACATATGGAAAGCAATGGTGGAGGAATATGAAGAGCCACAGACATTTGTAATTACTCCATTAGAAAAAAAGGCAAGTGAATGTAATGCTAAAGCTTTAAATGTTATTTTATGTGGTTTATGTGAATCTAAATTTGTTAAAGTTATGCAATGTAAATCTGCTCATGAAACTTGGGTAAAACTTGAGAATATTTACAAAGGTGATGGAAAGGTTCAATAATCTAAGCTTCAAACTTTTAGAAGGTAGTTTGAAAGTTTGAAGATGGAAGAAGAAGAAGATATAGCAAGTTATCTCTTGTGAGTTGATTAGATCATAAATTAGATTCAAGGTCTTGGAGAAACATTAGAAGAGTCAATGGTGGTGCTAAAGGTTTTGAGATCTCTACCAATGAGATATGATGCAAAGTTTTCAACAATCAAGGAGATGAAGAATTTATCCAAGCTAAAGATGGATGAGATTCATGGTATACTCACGGCATATGAGATGCAGACTGAACAAGATAAACCCTCAAAGAGAGAAGTGGCTTTCAATACATCAAAGAAAGAGAAATATAAGATTCAAGAATCAAGTGATAGTTCTAGTGATGATGAAGATGGCAACAGAGCACTTTTCATTCGCAAGCTAAAAAGAGGAATAGGTAAATATCAAGGAAAATTACCTTTTAAATGTTTTAATTGTGGAAAGATTGGACATTTTTCAGCTAGATGCCCAGATAAGGTTAATGATGATGAAGAAGAAAATCCTACATACAAGAAGAACTTCAAAGGAAAATCTAAGAAGGGATTCGAGAAGAAGAGCATGTATTCTAATGATCCTAGCTCAGTTGAAGATAGTGGAGTCAGTGATTCAGAAGAAGAAGAGATTCTATTCATGGCCATACATGAAAATGATCAAGAAGAAGAAGAGGAGGAAGTTGAAGTGAATATGGAAGTAGAACTCATTTGTGCTTAGAAGAGTTAAAAGCTATTGAGAAGAAGAATTGAAGATTAAAGCACCAAATCAAGAAAAATGAATAGGAATCAAAGGAAATGATTGAAGATCTACAAGCACACTTTGAAGAAGCCAAGAAGAATGAAGAAGATCTCACAACACAGTTGGAAATAGAAAGAAAAGAATGTGAAAGGTATGTTATTGAAATTGCATCTTTAAAAGAAGATATTAAGAAAGCAGTCAATGATAAAGTAGTTAGTGATTCAAAATTTGAGGATAGCACTAACATGCTGAATAAGATATTGGAAAGTCAAAAAGAAAATTCAGACAAGATAGGGATCAGATTTGACAAGAAAAAGAGCTATGTTGAAGCTTGTACAAAAGAAGAAACAAAAAGGGGAGAAATGAAGAATACAGAGGACATTTCAAATAGAGAAGGCTGGAAGAACAAAGCTACAAAAGGCAATTAGGTTTGAGATATACAGAAAGGTCTTATTTTTATGGCTATTATTTTTATTATAATGGATATGCTCACAAGAAATTAGAATGTACAAAAAGAGCTAACAATTTTAAAAATAAGGAGAAGGAAAGTCAAGTAGAGTCAAGCAGAAGCCACAACTCTTTTTCTCCTCTATCAAGCTTTGATGAAGAGACCATAGTATGCTACAAGTGCAACAACTTTGGACACATAGCTTAGTATTGTAGAAGCACGTTTGAGTCAGTCAAAAAGGATCAGAACTTCAAAGCTCCATTCATCAAGAAGAAGGATCAGAGTTTCAAAGCTCCATTTATCAGGGAGAAGGTTTAGACATGTTCATGGTAGAAGAAATAACCTGAAGATTCTATGATGGTTCAGACAGCCCTGCATGTAAGAGGTAAAGATCATCCATGGTTAATTGATAGTGGATGTTCAATGCATATGACAGGAGATAAAAGTAAATTCATATCTCTAAAGAAGATCAATGGTGGTATAATGAGATTCATAGATAAAACCACTGCCAAGATAGCTAAAAAAGGTAATTTGAGTTTGGATTATGGTAGAAATAAGACTAAGAATGTTTTATATGTAAAAGGTCTTAAGCATAATCTATTGAGTGTTATTCAAATATGTGATCAAGGATATACATTAAGGTTTCATGTTGAAGGTTGTGAGATTAGAAAAAAAGATTCAAATGAGTTGATTGCAGATGCTCAAAGGACAGGGAACAATGTATATGTATTGTCAGATATCTTCTCAAAGGCATGATCAAAGGACACATTCAATGATCTATGAGAGGAGTTAGGAGTAATTTCTATTACTTCTTGCCATTGATGTTCAACATCAGTTGAGGGGGAGCTAAGTGTTAGCTCCAGGTAGGCCCTTTCCCATTGATGTCAAAGGGGGAGAATAATAGGTAAAAGTACAGGTGTAGAAATAAGTACAAGAAATAGATACATGTTACTACAGTAAGGGGGAGTTATTGTATGTTTTCAGATGATAGTATGTTCAGGTGACAGGATGTGGCAGTTTTAGGATTGAGGTTGCCATCAATGACAAAGGGGGAGATTATTGGAAATATTGTCATTGATGTCAAAGGTTTAGCATTATTGGTGATAAAGGCCCCATTGCATTTAATATTGTTTTTAATAGATATATCTTGGCTAATGTGAGTTAATATTTATTTAATATTAATGAATATATTTTTGGTTGCATATGAGACAAAAGAAGGGCCCATGGAGAAGTCAAAGAGCCATGGGATAAAGATAAAAGAAGGATGGGACGCATTTTCCCATGAAGAGTCATCTTGGGGAATTCCAAGAGTCACCAAGTGAAGACAAAAGAGTAAGGGTGAAATTTCTCATGAAGGGACACTTTGAGGAATATGAAAAGTCACCAAGATGAGGACAAAAGATGGAAGGACATTTTTGGTCATGAAGGGTCACCACATGACTTTTCAAAGGCAAGAATATGAAGGGTCATACAAGTTTGGCACCATTTTCCATGAGGATTGAAGGGTCACAAAGGGGGAAGGCCAAAGGTCATTTGGAAAGCTATAAATAAAGGCTTGAGAAGCCATTTGTAATATGAGAGATAAAGGTTGATTTGATATTGTAATATCTAGCTTAGAAGAGCAATTATGAGAGATGATTTGTATTTGTTATATCTAGCTTAGAAGAGCAAAGGTGAGAGAGAGGAAAGAGATGTTGTATTGAACTATCATTAATTAAGATAGTAACATTGAGATATAGGTGTGTGGTATACACAAAAGGGTTGGTGCTCACACATTATTGCTAGGTTGGTGCTTAGCAAAGGGGTTAGTGCTCCTGTGGGTTGGTGCTCATGAATCATTGTTGAGTTGGTGCTCGACAAAGGGGTTGGTTCCCCTGTGGGTTGGTGCTCATGAATTGTTGCTAGGTTGGTGCTCACAAATAGTTGCTGGGTTGGTGCTTGGTAAAGGGGTTTGGCACTCCTATGGGTTGGTGCTCATGAATAGTTGCTGGGTTGGTGCTTAGAAAATGGTTTGGTGCTCCTGCAAGCTTAGATTGCAAATATTGTTTGGGTTGGTGCTCATTCATATACTTGAGATTGTTCTCCATGGTTTTTCCCACATTGGGTTTCCACGTTATATCTGGTGTCTCTCTCTATCTTGTGTGGTGTTTATTGTTTGAGTTTTAATGTATATCTTGAATTTTTGATTAAGTGGAATTTGGTTAAAATAAAGTTTTATAAGATATATGATATATTGATTCATCCCCCCTCTCAGTATATCTCTTGGTTAACATAATGATGTCATCAAATTGCCTACTCAGATTCTCTACCATTGGACACAAAATGTCTAGATGAAAACTATGATGAACCAGATGAATTCCACTCATTAACATAAGATATCCAATCATCCTTGACCATGGATAGGTCCCCTTTCACATGATAAATACTTAAAATTGTCCCTAATCATCTCAAACCATGCCAAATTTGTAGATCAACTAAGCCAACTTCAAGCACACTTTAACAATTACATTGCACATTTTTCCATTATACTTAGGCTATCAAATCACTTCATCCACTCAACAAGACACCTCCATGAAATAATTTAAAACTCTCCAAAAATATCCCCCTTTTTCATTGATGTTAATAAACATAATATAACAATATATAGCTCATCTTCCTTCTCTCTCTTCAAGCACTCCCACAATAGGAAAATTCTCCCCCTTTGACACAATGATAAAGTGGGAACCAAATAATATTGAGGACCTAAAAATACTATAAATAATAAATGACCATATTAAAAAGATGATACAAACTTCCCCTTACCTTGAGCATACCTCTTCTTTCCTTGACAACTTCCTCTTGTTCCATGCCAACACTCTTCTTCAACCAAGTACAAAAACCAATGAAGAAAGAACACACAAAAAATACTAAAAACTGATGAAAAACACAAATAAACATTTGGGAGAGACTCCCCCTAATATTTTTGAGCCATTTCACCTTTTGAGCATCTTTAAATCTTCATACATCATGAGGAACCACCATTCAAGATTACTAGCCTTCTCTCTCAAATCACCTCAAGGACCACCAATAGAAATTGATGCCACACATAAAATAAGAAACATGATCTAAAAAAACATGATAAATCACCTTGAAATACTCATGCCTTAATATTTTGGATAAACTGAACAAAAATCACATCTTCAAAACTAAGCTTGTCTAGACTCCTTGTAGCCCTACCTAGAACTTGTAGAGCCCACAATTTTTAATAGACACATCTTCAAGAATTAAAACTTCATATTTGGATCATTCTCATATTCACCCTCAAACACACCAATTTGAAACAACTATATCAACCTATAAAACTCACTTCCTTCACAAACCAACTAGCCAATTAGGCCTTCATCTTGACAAAAACATGAATAATTTGAAAACCACAAACATTCATATCTCTATGAATCTTGACTTGAAAACCCATTTGTCCCATTCAACTTATTAATAAACCTTAGACCTAAATTCATAAGGCATACCACTTTTATGTCAACGATTAAAACCCTAGACTTTCAAAACAAATAGAGTCAACAAACCTCCTTCTAGTCAAAATCCACCTCGATAACTTTTTATACACCTGGAGATAGCCATCACACACTTCTAGACCAATATTTGAGATTCCACCTATTTGCAAACCCATACATACTATAACCCATTTTAGGACTTGAATACTCTTAAGTAAAAAGTGGGAAACCCAAGAACAAATAAAAACATCTAATTTAGCTTCAACATATCTTCAAACCACAAAAACACCTAGAGCACATAACAAATAAGTGCACAAACATTTTTGAAAACCAAAATCTTCTTGGCATTCCATCAATCTCATTAAGCCACTTAGAACCACCCATTATGATGCTATACTACAAATCCTTCACAAACCTTTGGAGTAAACACATGAACTTGTTTCTCCCCCTTAACCAATGACCTTCTAAGATCAACAAAATTTAAGTTTGTGTGCTCAAGATCTTAATGCCAATTTGACCCTACACTAAAACTCCTTCACAAAACTCTAGAGAAAACATATGAAATTTTTCTCGTCCTTAACCAATGACCTTCTAAGGTCAACAAAATTCTTTGTATAGATTGACATTAAGATCTTGAGCACATAAAATTACCTTTGCATAAGAAAGATGTCTCCTAAGAATCATAAGTAGAGACACCCTATTTCACAATGTCTTCAAACAATGTGAAACCAGGAGTTGCACACAACTACTCATATTCCTTATCCTCCTTGGTCATTTGATGCTTATAGTTATTCTTCTTCTTTGTAGGCTTAAGAAAATTAACATGCTCATCCACTACACCATTCTCCTTTTCTATGATTAGATTGATAATACATAGAGATAACATAGATTCATGGCATACTGTTTCATCTATAGAATCTTCCTTTCACCTTGGAACCTCATCACCAAGTATAAAAAATTGATGTTCTCTATATGAAGCTTGATCAACAATATCAACATGTTCACTTGGATCCATACTCACTTTATAACTAGCCTCAACCAACACCTTGGTCTTCTCCTTGAGCTTAGTCTTTTCATTCTCAACATGAGTAGACAATGAGAGTCTTTTTCACTCTTCACATTCTATGATATTATCCACCATAGAAAGTATACTACTTGGACCTGTAGTCTCATCATGATTCATACATACCACCTTTGACTTCCATGAGTTGACTTGCCTTCTTCCTTGCACTCTAGGAGCTTGATTAAAGATATTCTAACTTGTAGGCCTCTACTTACTACATCTAGCAATACAACCTCTCTTTTGACAGTTGAAACACATCATACCTTTTATAATAATCTCATTCTATCTTACCATATTTGGATAAAATATTGAAATGTGTCCTAATTTATAAAAATTGTAGCACTCAATATCTCTTGAAGGAAACTCAACTTGCCTTACCTTAAATGGAAAATGTTTTACAAAATGTCTCACATCATAATAGTTGAAACACTCAACCTTGCTCACACCTTTTTAATATTGACCCCCATCATAGTTACATGCAAATTCATTTTAATAGGTATTCTACATTCTCTAGCTCTATGCCCAAACTAATTATAAGTATAACAGTAACCATTGAAATTTGCATACCTCATGGCATTTAGTTTTCTAATTTATTTTGTATTCATTCTTCCATCACCTTCATTCCTTGTTTGATGATTTTTCTTCAACTTCTGATCCACCTTGCTCTCATTGAAATTTATGTCAACTTGAGAAGTAACTTTAGGACCTTAATTAAAACCCAATCGAGATCTATCACTACCTAACTTTGGACTCTTTAGGAGATCATCCAGATCATTAGAAATTTTATCAAACTTGAAAAATGATTTTACCTTGCTTGTAGATTTATCTAACTCAGATCTCAATAACTAATTTTTAATTGCATACCATGAACATTCATCTTATTTAGATTTTAGGCTTTTAGATAGGACTTCCAATGAACAACTGAGATGCTTGACTATATCTTCATGCTCCTTAGTGTATTCACTCATTCTTGCCTCAAATACACTAAAGTTTTCCTCAAAGTCTATGAGTTTATATTTCATATTCTTATTGATCTTCTTTTCAATATTTAGTTCTTAAATAGCATTTGTTAATGTAGTCTCAGTCCATCTTATCTTCATCATCATCTGAATCACTCCAAGTAGACTCATTTTGATGTGAGCAACTACCTTCCTCAGCCATAAATAAGGCTTCATATTTAATAGGACCATCATCTTCATGATCATATTCAAAGTCATTAAGTTTAATCTCATCAAATGAGATACAATCTTATTTGGTGTAGGGACTCTTCTTATCCTTGAAGTACTTCTTATTATCAAACCTCCTAAATCCCTTTTTGATTTTATCAAACCTGAATGATCTCTTACCATCACCATGACCTTGATCATGCTCTTCATCATCATCCTAATTATAATTATGAGGGAACTTATTATCAAAATGTTCTACCTCTCCATAATTGAAGCATTTGAGGGGTAGTTTACCCTTATACTTTCCTGAACCTGTTCTTAATTTCCTTGAAATCAAAGCAATTAGTTCATCCTCATCGATATAAAAATTATCATTCTCCTTATGTTTCTTACCTTGGAACTTCCTTTTTAGCTTCATCTCTATCTTGAATGTTTCTTCCTTCTTTGGTGCTATATCATCATTCTTCCTCATCTCATAGGCAGTAATAGTGTCATGTAATTGATCCATCTTTCATTGAGTAAGATCATGACTTTCTTCTATAGCAGATACTTTTGGATCAAACTTGGGGGATAGAGACATTAATACCGTTTGAACAATAGTAGCCTATTCAAGGTTCTCTCCAAGACCTTTGATGATTTTCATAATCTCATAAACTCTCTATAGAAAACATGCCATAGAATATTCTTCATTCATCTTAAGACTTTTAAATTGACTTCTATGAGTCTGCAACCTAGCAAACTTGACCTTTGAATCTCCTTCATAAATGATTTGAATTTTGTCCCATATCTCTTTAGAAGATTTACAATGGATTACCTTGGTGTATTCAATCTCTAAACTACCTCAAATAATAGCATTCATTGCCTTGAAATTTTTCTCAAACAACTTCTTGTCTACAACACTAGATGGAGGAATACTAGGAGAAACATAACCATCCACAATAGATTTCCATATATCAAACCCTAGGTATATAATGTATTTCCTCATCTTTATATCCAAAAAGCATAACTAAACCCATTTAACATTGGTGCTTTGTTAGTAGAGAGACCTCCTTGATGACTACCCATATTGTACCTTGGATCACCTTCAAGTTGTCAAACCTTTACCAAAGGACCTCGCTTTGATATCAATTTTTAGAGGTACAATCATTGAGAGTGGGGAGTGAATCAGTGAGCCTAGATATTACAATATCAATTCCAATCCTTTAAAACTATTAGATAATCAACATATATCAACTTGATCAAGTAACATTAAAAAGAGAGCTCATTCATTCAATGCATACACAAGATCAAACACATAACATATAGATCATGTGAGAAACCCTTATGGGAAATAAAACCCATTATTAAGCTTGAAACACAATGTAATACTTGTCTTATAAGAAATTACAAAAAAATATACTTATCAAATCATTTAGACCAGTAAGCTTTGATCATATCTTCCTAACCAAAGGCCTTAGTGAAACACCTATTTCAAAAATAACAACTACTCTTAAGGAAGATCAAGTCCTTTAGACCCTCATTTGAACACCTCTACCTTAGTACTAATGAATTAAACACTTGGTGATGGATATTTGATTATCTAACCCCTGTACAAACTCCTTTTCTATCTCATACAAGCCTCTCACATAGGCATGCCACAATCTCTCTCCTTATTCAATCAAATTGTCCTCATATACACACTCAAACCTATTCGCATATCCTCAAACTATAATAGAAATATTTTGACATCATAAATATGACCTATAGGTCATAGACATATTCCTCAATCTAATCTACTCATTAACTCATAAACTAGGCACTCTACCTCTCCTTTTCTCCATAACTCTCACAAACACCTTGCACAAGTCTCACTCATAAGTCTTATAAAATTCTAAAAATAATCATCTTTAATTTCATTGTGTGTGTGTGTGTGTGTGTGTGTGTGTGTGTGTGTGTGTGTGTGTGTGTGTGTGTGTGTGTGTGTGTGTGTGTGTGTGTGTGTGTGTGTGTGTGTGTGTGTGTGTGTGTGTGTGTGTGTGATGAATTATCAGCATCTTGGTTGGCCGCAATACATGACTTCACCCTTAAGGAATCTTACATATGTCAAACTTAAGCACAATCCACTTTCAAAATTGGCCTAAGTCACTTTAAGGTCCTATTGAGACCCATTAAACTTTTTGATACTTCTATAAGTAAAATAAGAAACATAGGAACACTTTCCAACTCATGGACCCATGTTACATAATCTATAGGTACTCCTTAAGTGTCAACATCCATCATATCATTCTTACGCTTAAGCACAATTTGCTCAAACAACATTATGTGCATCAGTCACCATGAACAAATACACAGTCACTTTATAAGCCTTTATTCATACTACATATGATTATAAGAACCTTAATAATGCACAAAGAGTATCCTTATGGATTCTAAAACACTCCCACATAGATAACTCATCATTAAACATTGAAACAATATCAGAATGAGCTCAATTACCCTTCTCAAGTTACTTACAGAACATAGTCAAACACAAAGTCAACTTTGGAGCTTAATATATTTGTTTGTACATACAATTAAACCTTTAAACTCATATTTACATATTTTCCTTGAATCCTATATAACATTTCTTTTTACACCATGAGCAAATTCTACATAGATCAAAAGATATGACATAAAAACCAGACATTGGTCTTTTCCTTTACAAAATTCAAATATTCAAATTTCAAACGGTCATAGTTAAAACTTTAACACTTGATCTCATATCATGAAATATTTAAATATTAACTAAACACACACCATCAATTTATATGAATCATTTAGGTCTTTATCTTATAGCGCTCACCATTCGATCTTTCTTAGAAACCTTGTGATCATGACACTTGGTACCTTCATGTGCCTTCTAAGCACTTTAAATATTTAAACATAATGCACTTATTACCATATCATTAACCATGATTCATTAGATAAAAAATGTATGAAAACTCTAAAACCATTGGATATTAATTTTATCTTGATCTTTAACTCATGCAAAATAGAGTATGGGGACCATTGTAATCTTTATGAGAAGCCAACTTTGAACCTCAATAACTTTTACCTCTCTCACTTGTATGACCTTAAATTTGGACCATATGATATATTCACATAGGATAATCCAACCATGTGTTAAATTTCTCATAAAATATTTGAATGTGTGATATATAACTCCATTAATCTACTCACTCAGATTTTTCCTACCACAAAGCCAACTATGCCAAGAGCTATTTGGAAAGGCCAACTTTGCACATGCATAGATTTTCATACACTTCATCACATGACCTAAAATTTAGCACAAATAAAGTAGGAATAAAAATAAATAAACCCATATGACAAAATTATCCTAAAATTTCCACATGTGTGAGATATGCCACCATTAAAATGCCTACTCAGCTTTTTTTGACACATGAAAATTTGGCTAAGTATGGGAAAACATTGTTAAATTGCCTGAGAGTGCAAATTTTCACCCATATATATTTGATTGTGCTTCATCACATGACTTGAGACTTATCACATATAAAATATGGACTATTTTGATCATAACCATATGACCAGCTCTTCCTAACTCATCCACATGTGGCAATAATGATATCATCAAACTACCTACTCAAATTCTCTACCATTGGACCAAAAATGTCTAGATGAAAACTATGGTGAATTGGATGAATTCCACTCATTAACACAATATCTCCAATCATCCTTGACCATTGATATGACCCTTACACATGATCAGTACTTTAGACTCATCCCTAACCATCTCAATCCATGCCAAAACTAAATATCGACAAAAAAAACTTCAAGCACACATTGACAAGTACATTACACATTTTCTCATTATTACTTAGGCTATCAAATCACTTCATCCAATCACCAAGACACCTTTATGACATCACCATGACATCATTGACAACTCTCTAATAGATGCTATGGAATTATAACATATTTTGGTTAGTTTTTGGATACATGATTGATTTCTTAAAGTATACAAATGGTTTCAATTAAATTTCACCACACACTAGTTTGGGATAAATTAGAGAGTTCCCAAACACTAGTTATATGGGCTTAATTAGTGTAGAGCCCCTACAAGAGTAGGGGATCAATATCATCCTATAACAATGGATCTATCTCCATTACTAGATGATGAGAGGGAAAATATTATTGAGATTATAGATGTAGATGATGTTATAGGTATTTATGCCTATGCACGATGGTGGTAGTATCATAGGTGACCATGTTCATTCCAAAATATGGTCACAATAACCCAAATAATAGCTCCAATAGTGGCTAGTGTAGGTGGTAAGTATAATTACAATATGAGGTTTTGAAAATGAAATAATAATAATATATGTGCTAATGTAGTGTACTTAATTTTATATAGGTTAAGATGATTATTGGCTCTTGGTTATAGGTTCCACCATCCATTTGATTACTAGGCATGTTCTAGATAGTGCCATTCTTGAGGGACTTGTGGATCAAGCCAATGCAGTAAGGATACATGTTCCATTATTTGATAGGGTTGTCATTGCTATTATAGCATATGTTCATGTAAATAGTAGAGTGTAGGAGCTTCAAATGGAATGTGATGTTTTAGTGATTGAGAAAGATTAGTTAAAATTGGGGTTATCTTGAAAATAGATGCCTCCACTTTCATATGATTAGATTTGAGTTAAAATATCTTTTTAGAGTACATTTGATTATAAGGTGATCACACGATAAACAGAGAGATATTTTTAGGATATGAGGTTCAAGGTAGATAATGGTCTAGGTCACATGGTGTATCAGGTTCCTCAACCTCTAGAGTATACTTGGGAGATGATAGTGATGTAGATGTTTATTATGATTTGTGTTTCATGTCTAATTAGTTCTAGAGTGCAAAGGTTCACCCAATATATATGGAATTTATATATCTAGATCTTACCTCAATATATCATGAAAATAAGGGGTCCTTTCATGCTCATTAGAGGTATAGAGATTAGAACTAGGATGGTTCAGGGGTATTTTCATGAAATGGGAAGCATGTGGAGTGAGGGGAAGGAATATTTTTTATAACACCTATATGATAACACAACTAGACATTCATGATCCAATTAAATAGTATTCAATTTATATTATATAATTGGAAAGCATACAATGTTTATTTCCAATTCATTCAACATTTTAGATGCTCTTAGTAAGTTTAAAATCATTGTTGGATCAATTCATATCCCCTATTGTCCCTAATTATAATCTAGTGGTAGATTTACTCATAGGACTCTCTTCTTTCTCTCTCTTGGTGTTTCCTTCCATTTGATTCCTCCTTGGATGAAAATATCACTAGAACTCTCTGTTTCTTCTCATTTATTTTGTATTCTATTAGTTTAAATTTTAGATTAGCCTAAGGCCATCTACCACCATTAATTCATAATTCACTTTTAGGACCTTTCATCAGTCGACACTCCCATAATTTTCCCTCATAATTCTTAATGTAGTTCTTAGGTTCACTTGGATAATCATGTATATCCTACCATTCTATTATTTCACCCTAATCAACATGGTTTAAAAAATATGTGTTCATCCCACTAGAATTTAATCCTAGGTGTGTGCACTAGTTATGGATTTATATTACACACTCATCTTCTCAATTATCAGTGCTAACATCACTTATTACATGATTATGTATCTTAGTCTTATAATTATCCAAATTTAGGCTCCACATCACCCCACACTAAACTAATTTTCCACCCCCTAGATAGTGAGTTTGTATCTTACTTGATTTCCTAGGTAAATCTATCTATCCTTAAAGTAGTATTGTAAGCAATTGATTCATCTAGATATGAATGTTTCTAAAATATTTTTTATACATTGATGCTCATGAGATGATTTTAAATGATTCAATAGAAAATAAAACCTTGTGTGTTCTCCCAATATTCCTCTACACATCCTCATCCTATGATGGGGTTTGTATATAGATAACACTTGTGTGCCTTATGGCCCTTTATTGGCTACATGCCAACCATCATGAATCCCTCATAGTGTACACATATATTACCCTTAAGGAGAGATCATGGGCTTATGAATGGATGAAAACATCATGGTGGGGTGGCTCCCTACCTCCTTCATATCTTTTCTACCTTATGAACTTCCTAATATCCCCTAATGAGTCTAGATGAGTACTATAATATTGGTAGTGTAGAAACCTATTTCCTCCACTCCTTTCCTTTCCATCAAAATTATTATTGAATTCCCATTATAATCCATTTGAAAAAACCTAAGGCATGTCTTCTTAGATTACAACATCACTAATTTTCATTGGTGCAAAACTATGCTTTCTAGTCTCTATCTACTTCATCTTCAATTTTAGGTCATATTCATGCATGATTCTCTACAAAAATCCAAATATCTCTACCCATCCATGTGTGATGGAGATATATGACTCCTTATAGATTCATATTCCATATGTTTCCCTCACTCTACTGATAAGATCCTTCATTCCACCACTACTACCTACAAGTCCCTAATCTTCTTACAACCTCCCAAAGGAAATGGGATTAAACTTCTTGTAGATTCCCTAATTAAAATTTATCCACACAAATAAGACAATGGAAATTTTATATCTTCACGTAAATTTTCTTCCACCCTCTACTTTTATATCCTAAACTATGTTCTAATTTTTTCCTTTCTCCCCTTTTGACATCTTCTACAACTTCCTTCGTAGAATGCCTCTCAATGCTACCTTCATTTTCTTAGTTATCTCTACCAATTTCACTTAATTTTTTTAAAGTATTTACCATGAGACATATATCCATATTTATATTTGTGAAATATTTACCTATTGATCTATTTGATAGGTTGGTAGTTGTCTATTTGGTACCCACACTACCTATTTTTGCCTAAGTTTCATATGATAGGCTTTCCAAGTCATGTATTAAGTTTAAAAAATGTGATAGGTGGCATATAATCTATATGCATTGATCCTTCCCATGATTATATTTTATTATCCAAGTTATTTTCCACACCTCTTAGATCTGATAGTAATTAATATGGATCAGGCCTTAGATCTACCATCCTTTCTTATACTTTAGTCCAATCACCATCTTCCTTCACTTCACCTAGCTAGACAATTGACTATTCTTAATTTTATTTTCACCTATCTCTTTGTGTCCTACTCTTGAGTTGGTTAACACACCAACTTTTCTTTCATTTTATTCTTCTCTTTGTGCATGTCACTTCCCATCATTTGATCTAGTGTACTTATTTCCTTCCCCTAACATATTTTGGTAGACACCATCCTTTTGCATGCCTTCAAACCATATCTTACCCAATATTAAAATAAGTGTGTTGTACTCTAGCATAGGGATATGTTTTAATCCTCCTTATGGGTGCTTGTGCAAAGTTCCTCTTTTTGGGGTACAAGAATGCCTTTTCTAATTTTGTATTACTACCAACCTCACCATAAATACTTAGACATATGGAAATTATGAATTTATAAAGGAATCCCATACTTGACTCATCTAGTAAGGTTTTAATAGGTGAACACATATAATGATCATCCACATGGACCCAAAAACTAAAATTGGAATTTAAAGGGTAAATGTTGGGACTGTCAATTGATAAAAGGTCCTAATAGTGAGTTATGAATTAATGGTGACAAACGGTGGGGTATCTAGCCATGGAATAAATTGAAATTTAAACCAATAAAATGTGTTAAATTAATGGGATGAAGTGGGGAGCTGTAGTAATTTTTTCATCCAAGAACGAATCAAAGGTAAGGGATCACCAAGAGAGAGATTGATAGTAAAACTTAAAAGGAATGCCAACAAGATCATTCCAAGCCAAAGATATAAAGCATTAATAGCAAAAGAATCACAAGAAGAGTTATAAGAGATACAAAGATGATATGAAAATATAAAGGCAATATCATATAATATGTGTAAAATAACTTGCTTATTATAAAGGAGAAGCCTTGTATAAATAGGCAAAGAAAGATAAGAAGCAACACAAAATAACCAATGTGGGATAAATCCACAAAAGGAAAAACTAAGAAAAATAAAAAAAATATCTATAGAACCTAGAAAACATGAAAACCTAATCTAACACCCCCCCTCAAGTGAAGCTAGGGGATAAAAATATCCAAAAAATAAAGTGGCATATGCACAATATGAGTCCCAACAACAAGGCCTGATTAGGTACTCATTTATAATATATATCCATGAAATGAAGAAGGAATACGTCCTCATGAACAACCCCCAAGGATAAATTTTGAATCCCCAAACATGCCATGTAACTCAATGAAATAAGGTGATGCAAAATGATTCGTAAAGATGTTGACAACCTATTATTAAGTTGGAATGTACTCCAAAGAAAGAAAATCATCTTGACTATGATGATGAATGAAGTGCATGTGTATCTCAATGTGATTATTCCATTAGTGATCAACTAGGTTACACAAAGTGTGAATTTTACTCTAGTTATCACACCAAAGTACTGTGGTGAATCCTCTATGAATCCAAACTCTATCAATAACTAACAAATATAAAGAACCTATTGACTCACTATAACTACTATCTTATACTCAAATTATGTAGATGAAAGTGTAATAGATTTTTGATTCTTACACACCCAATCAATTGAAGAAGAACCAAGATAAAATATGTAGCTATACATGGAATGCTTATCATCAAGATAACCTACCCAATCTGAATTAGTGTATGCAACCAACTGAGTAGAACCCCTAGTGTAGTGTAATCTAAAGTGGGAAGTGCCCTATATATATCTCAAACTCCTCTTGACAACCTACCAATGACTATCATATGGATCATGAGAAAACCAAGATACATTCCCAACTGTAAAATAAATATTAAAGCAAGTATATTCAAATACATAAGACTCCCAACCATATACCTATACAATGTATGATCACAAAGAGTAGTGCAGGTGGAAGTGAGAGTGACTCTATAATAGAAAGGAGAGGGACTTGGCTTGTAATCAACCATTCCATAATTTTGGAGAAGATCATGGGTTTAATTATACTAACTCAAATGAATCCCTAAATTTGATTGAGAGATTTGTCTACCAAAGAAAGAGTGTAAAAGACCAAGATTTGTCATATCAAACTATGTTGATGATCCACTTCATAAATGTACTATTTTTTTTAGATTTAGGCTATATACCATGAAAGTAATGTCAACATACAATAACAGTATAAAAATTTTCTCTCCAATATCATGGATATATATTATGGTATTTGAGTGGCAATGAAAAACACCAGTATAAAGAAGAAAATAATCCATATTATCATACTAGGATCTAGGGGCCTATTTGAGACCATAGAGTTACCTATAAAGTTTAATAATCATGAAAAAACCCAATAAGATACTCCATGTATATTTCTTCCTATAAATCTCCATGTAAAAGGGCACTCTTAGTGTCCATTTAGTACACTAACCAACCCTATGATGCAACAAGATAATGTAAAAGGCACATTGAATCCATATCAGACATAAATGCAAAAGTCTCTAATAATAAATACCTTTGAATTGTAATAAACCCTTTGAAACAAGATGTTCTTTCTACTTACCAATGAACTCATTAGATGTATACTTGGTGTGGTATATCCATTTTCACCTAACCAACTTTCTTCCCTTAGGAAGAGAGATCAAATCCTAAGTATGATTCTTCATAAAAGAAGAAAAATCATCTGTCATCACATCATCCCACTCATGTATCCTATGAGCTTGTGAAAAAGACTACAG
The DNA here is from genome assembly GCA_037957365.1 of Torreya grandis. Lineage (NCBI taxonomy): Eukaryota > Viridiplantae > Streptophyta > Pinopsida > Cupressales > Taxaceae > Torreya > Torreya grandis. The sequence goes on from JARHVA010000777.1 coordinate 1,585,875, forward strand.
AGCTCTAGAAAATGCCTAACAGAAAATTATAGAACCTGTAGAATGTGCATAATGATGTCTAGTGGGTGGAAGATCCTATATAAAATATGTTTCCTTAGAAATTGTAGTATGATCCCACATAAGCATAGTGACAACATCAATGGGAATAAGATCCACAACATCCATAATCTCCTTAGAGGCCTCTTGAATTGGATCTTTAAGGAAGGAATCCTCAAGATAAAGTGAGTAATAATTAAAGGAAGAAGAAGGCATGGAATAAGATGAAGAATGATGAGAAGTGAAGTGCTCATCAAACTGAATAAGTGTTCAAAAAATAACATCATGAGTATCAGGATCTTAAAGGTGATAAAATCTCATGTCCTCAGAATACCCTATAAATATAAAGGATTTTATCTTCTTATCCAAGGTTTTTCTTTTCTTTTTTGGTACAAAATCCCAAGCATTACTCCCAAAGATTCTAAAAAATGAGACATTAGACTTAGTTCCATACCAAGCCTCCTTTAGAGTCAAATTATCAAGTTCTCTATGTGGTGTGGGATTTTGAATGTAATTTACATAATTAACTACTTTTTCCCAATATATGGGAGGTAAATCCCATGAATGCATCATGAAATTAGCCATATCCTTCGAAGTTTGGTTCTTCCTTTTTGTTAAGCCATTTTGTTGTGGAGTATGTGGAATAGAATGCTAGTGAATAATACCATGAGACACTAAAAAATTAGAGAAATATTTACTAAATTACTCCCCCCATTATTATTAAAAAGCTTATTTATGCAACTAGAAGTTTTTTATTGATCAAACAAGAAGAAAATCAACTAGCTATCTAAATGATGAAGATAAACTACTACAGTAAATTTCAACCTACCAAAAGAGTTATATGTCATAATCCAAAATGATTCCAACTAATATGGTAGGAAATATGGGATTGTTATCTAACTATACTAGGTTTCATATCTTAAAAATTAGATCCATACCACCTGTGGTGAGAGAAAATGAAATAGGTGGTAGGTATTCGATAACAGACCAGTGAGTAGGTTTTTGAATAAAAGGGACTATAGCCAGATCTTTAAATATTATAACAAATTGAAAATCACATAAAACTCATATATGTATACCCTTATTCTTTAATATTTGTATTTTGATGCATGTAAGGCCTAAAATAATTAAAAACCATGCATAAATTGCCTAAAAAACTTACAAAACAAAGTTAAACATGGGTCTACCAAAATAAGTACCTAATGGTGCATCCTAAGATCTGTATGGCCTACTTAATGGCCAAATAAAAATATATATCTTATATCCATATAACACACCTCCACTCCACCAAGAATAAATTTTGATAAATGGATAAACCCTTATAGTAACAAACTCACAAATGGATGGATGTAACATCTATATCTCTGATGCCATCAAAGGAAGGTCAACAAGATCATTCTAAGCCAAATATATAAATCACTAACAAAAAAATCATAACAATAAGATTTGTAAGAGCTAAAAAGATGATATACAAACACAACGATAATACCATATAATATCCATAAAATAACTTATTTATTACAAAGGAGAGGCCTTGCATAAATAGGTAAGGAAAGATAAAAAGAAACACAAACTAACCAATGTGGGATAAATCCACAAGAAAAATCTAGGAAAAAGATAAAAAATATATATAGAACCTAGAAAATATGAGAACCCACTCTAACATAACTACAACTAAACTATAATTATGGAAAGTAGGGATTGTGAATCAATCTTACATCTATTTTGTATTGACTAATGGCATATGAAATGATAAATTAAATGTAAATAAACATTATATGCTTTCCTAAGTTATTCTATAAATGGAATACTATTCAACTAGATCATGAATGTCTATTGATTTTATTGGATACGTGTAAGAAAAATACTCCCTTCCCCTCACCCCATATTATTCCCATTACATACAACTATCTTTGACCCATCTTGATTCCACTCTCTTTGTTCCTTGGGTGAGTTTACCTATTTTCATGATATGTCAGTGTATGAGTTGAAAATGGTAATGCCACAAAGTGTGAGTGAAGTGTTTCACTTTATGTTATGTCTAGGTGATCCTTTTAGCTTTCTAGATGAGATCACATTTATGCACATTTTATATGGAAATTTACCCTCTATAACATCTAGGAAGACTTAAGGTCATGTCATAAAAATATATTATGTATTTTTACGTGCAACTAATGTCTAGGTGACCTATTTAACTGGTACAGTCATAGTCTTCACTAACTAGGTGTTTCTTAGGGGTTTCTTAGAGGTTATCCACCATATATAGGTGGTAAATTCATACCTTTTTTTGATCTATCTGATCCCATACCAAGTGTCCTCAATTGGTGTAATGTTCTTAGAAGTGGTGTTGCTACTAGTCTGAGTAGTGGGTCATGAAACACTTGTTTATGTGGAGTTCCCTATTTTTCCTAGTCAGCAGATCTTCCCACCACCTTTGCACTTAGTGGGTCCCAAAATTATTCTTATGATTCCTTTGATTCTGAAGGAGATGCATGAGAATTAATTTTAGGTAAGGGGACACTAGGTACTCCTCCAATTCCTCATACTATATGTTGTCCTTTGAGTGCTTCAACTTCTTTCCCCAAGTTCTGACCCAAAGTTAGTTGTGTTTAGTGGAAAGAATAAAATAAATAACCACCATGTTAGGAAATAAATAAAAAAATGAATAAGAATAATAAACCAAATGAATCCATGAAAAATAACTTTTATTTAATCAATGGATTGATTTTCCTTCTTCTCACATAAGCCTATAAAGGGTATTAAATTTCTCCTTAACTCTTCCTCTCATGTGTCTCTTTGACTCCTTTTTGACACTATTTCATTTATTTTCTCTTTTATTATAAACAATAACAAATTATATTCATTTTCGTTTACCCATGCTAACACTCACCTAGATTAAAATAGGTGTCTCACCTTAAGACACACAAAGGCATATGAGATAACTAAAAATGTATTTGAGATAACTAAACTATTCCTAACTAATCTCCAGGCTCCTCTACTTACTCCTCTTTACTCTTATGCCCTCTTAGTCTATTTTCCATAATTACTCAATAAAGGTAGCCTCTCATTGAGATCCCATCCCTTTTATATATCCTCTACTTCTACCTAATTTCAAATGGATTATCCTCTCCTTGAAATCCCCTCCCTTCCTCATATTTCATATCCTCTATATTAACTATCTATTACAACCTCAAATACATTAATAATTTTACAAACATTATAGGAAATGTTTAGAACTTAAAAATATATATCTCTTCTTTCATCCTTCAAGTCAGAATAAGACACAAATAATTATCAATAAGATCCAAATACCATGCATTACATTGTCACCTTTGTAGTCTTAAAAATGACTCAACTACCCTTTGTGTCCATATCCAAGACAATGATGTTTCACTTATTTTAATCCATGCATGAGATGGTCATTATTATCCATGGTACACACTTAACACCATGTGTCTATATTAATAATACGTTTTTAGAGTATTTCTTCCTTTTGGCAAAGACATAATAGATGAAGTTTCCTCTACCCTTGTTGACACCATATATGGCTGTAATCATTGAAACCTATGCTCTACTTACAAAGAACTATAACTAAAACTAGATCACCATATGAAATTATATCTCCATGATTAAATTCATATCACTCTCATAATATATTAGTTTTATTTGAATGGTAAGAGGAGATCACTCTTAGACCCATCCATATTAATTAAAAAATGATCACCCCCATTATAGATGAGCATAAACTCTATTGAGATTCACCATTGCAAGTCTAGAAGCTTACCCTAGAAAGCACTACATATTCCTTAAAAATATAGTATGTCGATAATATCATCTATAAATTCATGAAAGTGGTGAGTTATTCCATAATTTATGAATCATGGCTATTATTACTAACTTTTATAAACCCTTGTCTAGTCTCCACAATCTCCAACTTGATCAAAATTTCATCTGCTTGCTCTTATTTAATTTTCTAACAATCTCATAGATTATACTAACCCATATTGTAATACTTGATAAGGTGTATCCACCCAACAAAGACTTAAAATTGACCTCAATGTGAGGGATCTATAGATAAGAATAGATGGTCTCCTTAACTTCACTTTCCTTCAATGTATCCAACACATCACACATGAGATGGTCTAAGAGTTCATAATCACTATAATACCAAGTGAAGAAGAGCCTACATATGATTCCCATATTTTTTGAGATCCATGAAATCATGCCCTTCTCTATGTATCATCCTAAGCTTGAAATAAATGACCTATAAAATAAAATACACACCAATATATATGATTTTAAATAAATAATGACACACATAGGCCATTATCTTGGAACTTCTAGCTATGATAGATGATGATAATAATAGCTATGAATACTTAGTGGAGTCCCCATCTATAAAACTACATTTACATTAACTCCTTCCCCTAATAGATTTCTCACCCATTTTATTACACCATTACAAATGACCTAGGCTCAATAGTTTAGCATCCACACCATTTTTAGCTATGTTAAATGGAAAGATTTAAATAAATAACCACCATGACAAGAAACGAGTAACAAAATTAAGAAGAATAAAATGAATGAATCCATGAAAAACAACTCTTATTAAATCAATGGCCTTATTTTCCTTCTTCTCACATATGCCTATAAAGTCTCTTCAATTTCTCTTTGACTCTTCCTCTCATGTGCCTAGTTGACACTATTTAATTTATTTTATATTTTATTAAAAATAATGAGAAATTATACTCATTTACATTTACCCATGCTAACACCTAGCTCCACAACATGTCTATCCTCTTCCCTATAGCATAGTTCCTTTATGTGAGAGCCATCCTTATTCCCTTCCTATCCTCTTTTGGTCCTCATGACTTTTACTAAGTTAGACTCTCCCCTTTCCCTAGGGTCATTCTTGGTCATCATAATCTGTTGATCCTCACCACACTAACTCTTGAGTTATTTCTCATCAGGTATCTCCATACTAAAACTAGACCTGCCTACCATGTAGTGATCATGTTTCTTCTCCATAATGTCTATATAGATCATATATCCAAATTTTTTATATAAATATTATCAAACATCTCACTTATTTATCACTTTCCATCCTAATAAATTTTTTTGATCAGTCTTAATAATGGAAAAAAATGTTGCACATCTAGTTTGTCCTAAAGCATAGAAGTTCATTGATGCTATATGGCACTACTAAATTAATCTTGTACGTAGACATATCACATAAAGAGGAGGCACTTAAACACTCACCTAAAGCCCACAAAGAGTGGAATAAGGATGGGTTTGGGGTAGTTACATGCAATGGGAAGCATGTGGGGTGAGGGGAAGGAGGAATTTTTCTAATACATATTTGTTGGAAATATTATCATTGATGTCAAAGGTCTAGTATTGGTGATAAAGGCCCCATAGAATTTATTGTCTAAATGTGTTTTTAATGTTAATATTTTGGATAAAGTGTGTTGATACTTACTTTATATTAATGAATATATTTTTGGTTGCATAAATTCAAAAGAAGGGATCATGAAGAAGTCAAAGAGTCATGGGGTAAAGACAAAAGAGTAAGGGCACAATTTCTCATTAAGGGACGCTTTGAGGAATACAAAAAGTCACCAACATAAAGACAAAAGGGGAAAGGACACATTTTATCATGAAGGGTCACCATGTGACTTTTCAAATGCAAGGATTCAAAGGGTCATGCAAATGTGGCACCATATTTCATGAGGATTGAATAATCACAAAGGGTGAATGCCAAAGGTCATTTGGTAAGATATAAATAAAGGCTTGGGAAGCCTTTTATAATAAGTGGAAGAGAGCATGGTTTGTAATTATCATATCTAGCTTAGAAGAGCAAAGGAGAGAAAATAAAGGGATATTGTAATTTATTATCATTTGTTAAGAAAGAAAAATTGAGAGATAGTTGTGTGGTATACACAATAGGGGTTGGTGCTCATGAATAGTTATTGTGTTGGTGTTTAAAAAAGGGGTTGGTGCTCTTATGGGTTGGTGTTCATGAATAGTTATTGTGTTGGTGCTCAACAAAGGTTTTGGTGCTCATGTAAGTTGGTGATTTTGAATATTGTAGTTTGATTTTTTTGCTTATTCATATACTTGAGATTGTTCTCCATGGTTTTTCCCACATTAGGTTTCCACCTTAAAATATGGTATCTCTCTCTATCTTGTGTGGTGTTTATTATTTCAATTTTATTACATATCTTGAATGAATGGTTAAGTGGAATTTGATTAAGTAAAATTTTATAAGATATATGATATACTGATTCACCCCCCCTTATCAGTATATCTCATGCTTAAGAATATATGATAACATCACTAGACATTCATGATCTAATTGGATAGTATTCCATTCATATAATAACATGGAAAATCATACACTATTTCTTTACATTTAATTGAATATTTTAGATTATCTTAGTTAGTACAAAATGGTTACTAGATCAATTAATTGTCCCTTATTTCCATAATTGTAGTCTAATGGTAGTTACACTGGTAAGCCTCTCTTCCTACTCTCTCTTCGTGTTCCCTTCCCTTTGATTCCTCTTTGGATAGAAAGCTCACTGTAGCTCTCCACTTCCTCCCATTTGTTTTCCACATTTTCTTGGTATAAATTCTATCATAGACTGAGTCTATCTAACTTGTTGTCTATTTTTGTTGCTTCATAACTCAGTTTTAGGACCTTTTATCATCTAATGCTCTATTCAATTTCCTATAATTCCTACTATAATTCATGGGTCTAAGTGGTTGATCATTTTTATATTGTTTTTTTTATCATGTCACCCCTATCAACATGGTTCTATAAATTTGTTATCATCTTGTTAGAATTCCATCTTGGGTGCATGCACTAGTTATAGGTTTGGTTGAATGTGCCTCTTCTCAAATATTAGTATTGACCTCGCCTATTGTGTGCTTGTGCACATTAATCTTGAACTAAGCTAATTTTGGGGGTTAAAATCACCCTATAGTATCCATTTGTCTATCCTTAGATAATGAGTCCATACCTTATTTTTTTCCTAGTATAACCCATCTATCCTTGAAGTCATATTGTAAGTGATTCCTTAATCTAGATATACACTTATCTTCAATCCTTTTTTTATGTGGCTCTTCATGGGAAATTTTTTAGTTATTTGGTGTAAAGTGTAGCGTTGCATTCCATCTCAATATTCCTATATGCATACTCCTCATGTGATAGGATATATTGATAGGTATTGCTTGTGTATGTTATGGCCCTTTATTGGTCACACACCAAATTTCATGGATCCATCATAATGTACACCTATATTACCCTAAAATTGAGAGGGTGGGATCCTAGATGGATATAAACATATGGATGGGGCATCTCCTTTCCTCCTTCATTCTTTCATTCACCTATAGTTTTCTTGACATCTCTTAATGAGTCTAGGTAAGCACTACACAAAGCGGTAGTGTAGAAACCTATTTCCTCCTCTCCTTGCCTAGCCATTAGACTCATTCTTCAAAGTTATGCCATCCTATAGTTGTATAATTCCATGGTACATATTATTTTATTTTAATGTCACCAATTTTCACTAAAATAAAACTATTCTTAATGATCTTTAGAATATTAATATTCAGATTCTAGTTGTCTTCATGTGTGGGTCTCTACCATGATCCTTGAAACTTATCCTAGGCTACCTTTCCTCTACCCATCCATGTGTGATGGAGGCGCATGAAACCTTACATATTAATCTTCCATATGGATCCTTTCATTCCACTCTTACCATATACTATTCTTTGATCTTCTTATGACCTTCCAAAGGAAATGGGATTCAAAATCCAGTAGCCTATTTATTTAAAATCAACCCATGAAAATAGGAAAATGTGTAATATTTCCCTCTTTATATTTGGTTAATTTGACCCCATACTTTTATAGTGTGACCCCTTGGGTTGATTTATTATTTCCTTAAAACATCTCATTTTCTTATTCAAATTCCTTAGTAGAATGCCTCTTAATGCCACCTTCCTTTTATTAGTGTTCTCTATCACCTTCAATTTTGAAATTTTTACCATGGGATATTAATACATATTTATATTTATGAAATTTTTACCTATTTATTTATTTTATAGGTCAAAAAATATCCATTCAGTACCCATACCCCCTATTTCTACATATGTTACATATTATAACCTTTCCAAGTCACGCCTTGAGTTTAAGATATCTAACATGTGGCATATCTTCTACATGACTCAATCCTTCCCATGTTTTTATTTTCTTAGCCAATTAATTACCACACCACTTAGCTTTAACACAAATTAACTTGGATTGGTACTTAAATATTTCATCCTTTCTTTTACTTTGGTCTAGTCACCGCTTTCCTTTACTTCACTTGGTTGGTTGACTAATCATTCTTCAATTTATAAGCACTTATTTCTTTATGTATTGGTGTTGATTTGGTCAACATGTAAAATTTTCATACATTTTTTTCTTCCTTATGTGCATATTTTTTCTCATCATATCCTCCAGTGCACTTCTTTCCTTCCCTTGACATCTTTCAACAAATGCCATACTTATGTATGACTCGACAAAGAGGGGGTGTTTGAATGCTCTTGTAAGGCATAGAGAAAGTGGAATCAAGATGGGTCAAGGTTATTTTCAAGAAATGGGTAAAATGTGGGGTGAGGGGAAGAGATAATTTTTTTAACACCTATTTGATAATATCACTAGACATTCATGATCTAACTAAATAGTATTTAATTCATATAAAAACATAGTAAAACATATAATGTTTATTTAAATTTCATTTAGAATTTTAGATGTCTTAGTCAGTAAAAAATGACCGATGGTTTGATTCACAACCCCTACTTTCCCTAGTTATAGTATAGTGGTATTTACACTGGCAAGCCTCTCTTACTACTCTCTCCTAGTGCTCCATTCCCTTTGATTCCTTCTTGTTTGATAAGCTCATTGAAATCATCAAATTCCTCCCATTTTTTTAACTCTTTTTCTTGGTTTAAAATCCATCTTAGCTCAAGGCCAAATAACCTTCCATATACTGCCATTGATTCATAACTCCCTGTCACCTTTCATTAACTAACACTCCCATGTTTTTATCTATAATTCCCATTGTAGTTATTGGGTCCACATGGTTTCTCAATTTTATATTTTCATTCTATATGTCACCCTTATGTATATAGTTTTAGAAATTTATACTCGTCTCACTAGCATTCCATACTAGATGTATGTGTTGGTCATGGGTTTAGATTGCATGTGCCTCTTCTTAGCTACCATTTCTGACCTTTCCTATTATGTGATTTTACACATTACTCTTATACTTAGCTAATTTTTGGAGTCAACACTTTCATATTTAGTGTCTAGGGTTGCTTATTGATTAATGTTAATAATTTCATATGTATCAAAACTCACTTATGAATTTATATGATGTGGGCATTTGACTTATGAGTTTTATAAATGATGTGTACACTTGATGTTATTTTCCTTTGTGTATTTTTTTATCTTTGTAATTATTTGGAATGTGAAATTTCCAACTAGTTGGATACATAAATGCAACATATGGACCTATTATTTTTGTGCTTATATTTGTGTTATCTAATTTAACATATGTTTTTAATGTATTATGTTCAACTTGTAATTGTGTTGGTTTGGGAACCCATACTTGAGTGGGTGCCTTGATAGTTATGTTTTGAGACTTTTCTTGGGTTTATTTTTTGTTAAAATTAGGATTAATATGAACACTTGTATTTTTTTATGTACTTTGGAGATTGAAAAGAATGTTTTTGAATGATTGTTTTTTTTTTTTTTTTTGAATTATGTTATGAATTATTTTAAATGAAATGAGTGTTTTATTAACAAGTTAATTTATCTCTTATTTAAGTTTATATAAATCATTATCATGATTTTGATTAATGGCATGGAAAGTGAAAATGGTTCTCATTTTATTTTATCTAAATGATGTGGAGAATGGTAATAATTAGGGTATAAAGTAAGCATTTTTTAATCCAATAGTGTTGGCAATATATTATATCAACATTAAATGGGATAAAAAATGATGGGTTTTGGCTTTATTACATGTGGATGAGATTTAATTAGTTACTCTATAAAAATGTTGTTTGCTTTATATAACACTTTAACTTGATTTGATTTAGATTCAACATGATGCATAGAAGAACTGTGGGCATTAATTAAAGGATGTTTTTTATTAAGTGAGATTGATTGGGTATTATATTTAAATAAGTAAATATTCCCATAAATATTAGTAGAAATGGTAATAAGACATGATTCCTCTTCTAATTCTAAGGCCTCAAAACAAAGAGCTATAAATGATTCATAAGTTTTATAAATTAGCTTATCTTTTAAAAGAGAAATAATAGCTTGAAAAAATGTGTATTATACTTATAGATCTATGGGTTGGTAAATTAATTGATAGATAAAATTTTTAAATATTAATATATAGTCACAAACTTGTTCATTTTGACCTTGGTAAAAAGAGTGTATCTTTTCATAAGTAAGCTTAGGTACCTTTTTGTGAACATAATAATTTCAAAATGATTCTTATAGCTCAATATAAGTGGATAAGGATCCACTAGGAAGGGACTCAAACCAACAAAGTGCACAATATATTAAGTTTTTAGGGAATAATTGTAACAATAAATGACCACCATTATACCCACTTAGGGATTCAAAAGAGTTTGAAGGTGAAATTAAGGGTCACCATTTACATCAAATATGGGAAATATGGGAGTTTGGAAGTTAGGAAGTAAAGGGTAATATAAAATATTATGCATAATAGGGTTACTAGCTATGGCATTATAATCAACCCAAGCATGGTATGCTTAACCTTTTAAAGATAAATGGTGTACTCATTTTTTAAAATCCCTTACAACATACATTAGGAAAATGATAACTTGATAAATGATATTAATAGTTTAAAGAGGATCATTTAATGGTTGAATTATATTGTTAATCTTAGCCATAGGAACACTATTATGAATGGGATAAGTAGGATTAGTAAGAACCTCTTCCATAAATATTTTGCATCTAAGAAGAGGATGAAAAACATGCACTTTCAAAAAAATGAAATGCAAATATGAGATATTAGTGTAAAGTTATGGCCTCCATTAGGTCCTAAAGACATGATCTAACTAGAAAAAATAGAAATAAACTAATTTATTTCAAATTGCAAAAAATATGACACAAATATGTAGATCTAAAAAAATTATGAAGGTTGAGAAAAATAATCACCCTCTGAGGTGTTGATGATTAAAATTGTTTTGGTAATGAATCTACTTGTTTGCCTATTGTTGTCCCCCAAAAATATCAGTCATTTTTTGGACAACATTTGAACTATTTTGAACTATTTTGGCCCCATAGGCCAAAATTATGTCTTCCCTTCCCAAAAATTATTCTGTGCATTCAAATTATCCATTTTTTAAGTTTTTTAGATTTCTACGGACTTTGTAGGCTTGAATCTATGGACTCTGAAGGCTTGAATCTATGGACTCTGCAGACTAAAATCTATGGACTCTATTCTATAGACTTCACAGAAAGGAATCTATGGAGTCATTTCTATGGACTCATTTCTATAGAATCTATAGGTATAAATCTATGAACTCTACAGATATGTTTCTATGGACTCAACATGATTGTAATCAGTAGGTTCAATAGGTTCAAAAGCTTCTACAGGCGAGTTCAATAAAAATAATAAGTTCCCAACACTTAGTCATTTTCAAGATTAGTTTAATGCCTTGGTTCAACCAAAAGAGTTCATCGGCAAGCTTCTATGTAGTGTTTGAACCATTAAACCATTGAACCGTTGAACCATTGAACCTTAAACCATTTTGGTTCAATGGGTTCAATGGGTTCAAAGGTTCAATGTCATCAACAAGAGTTAAGCGCATTTGTCAAGGTTCAAAGTTTAATCACTTCAAGGTTCAATGGCTTCAAAACACTTATCAAAGAGAAGAAGGCTTGAACCATTGAACCATTAAACCATTGAACCACTTTGGTTCAAAGGTTCAATGGGTTTAAAGGTTCAACATGGTTTGGCTCAAAGTGTTTGGTTCAAGTGGTCAAGTGAATGAATGGAATACAAGAGATTGAACTGATTGAACCAATGAACCAAATTTGGTTCAATCGATCGGTTCAATCAATAGGTTCAAAGGGCTGCCCCAAAGCCAAAGGAAAAAGAGTCTTGTGGAAAGCATTAAACCAAGATGAAAACCCTTGCAGAGGGCAGTGAACCAAGCTGAGTGCCCTTGCAGAGGGAAATGAACAAAAATGAACAAAGAGAATTCATTCTAAAAAGTGAACCAAAGACATAGCCCTTGTGGAGGGTAGGCAAGGAGTAGATGGACCATTTCAAAAGTCTAAAGGATATTTCCAGTCTTGAATAGCTCTTTCCAAGGGCATAGTTCTCTTTCAGGAAAGGAACGCGATAAAATGGTTAAGGCAAGAATCCTTCAGACTTTTTGTCTGAAGGAATTCACTTGAGAAGAAAGCCTGATAGAAAAATTAATGGAAAGCATTAGCAAAGCGAAGGAAGATTTCCTTCGAACAAACTGTCTGAAAGAATTCCTTCAGACTTTTTGTCTAGAGGAAAAGTATACCAAAACAAAAAACCCAATGAGGAAATAAAATCCTAAAGGCCACTCGAAATATCCCAAAGGGTAGGTACCCTTGTAGGAGGCTCTCGCTAGGGAAAGTGGACCATTTCTCAAGACGCCGAAGGGCAAGTTCCCTCTGGGAAAGATCAAACCTCAATTTGTAGTGGAAGCTACCACGTGTCCCTCATAAAGATGTAGTGGAAGCTGCCATGTGTCCCTCATAAAATTGTAGTGGAAGCTGCTAAGTGCCATCTTTTGAGACAGTTTCTAGTAACTTTCAAAATAGTGGAACGTGCCACATGTCATATACAAAGCTTAGTGGAGGATATCAAATGGCAACATCCACAGCTTCTTCCTTTTATTGAGAAAGGACTGTGGTGGGTCCCAAGTGAGTGGCTAAACTCGAGTGGAATGTGCCACATGTCATCATCTGCATGAGTTTAAAAGAATCCTAAATGTCTCTATAATGTTTTTATGAGCTCAGTGGAAGCTACCATGTGTCATCATCTACAAGACTCTCAAAAGGCCCCCAAAGCCTCTATAAGTTAAGTGGATGTTGCCACGTGTCCTCACCTATTTCAAAATGGAACGCGCCATGTGTCACTTGTTAAGAACATTGAAAAGTGGCCAAAGCAAATAGGAAAGACACAAAAGAAGTGCTAAGGAGGATGATAGGCCTGCAGCTATCAAATTCAGGGTAACCAAGTAGCTACTGGCTTTCAAATGATGATGGACCTAAACACGTCAAATTTGTGATAATGAAATAACTATTGATCCTTGCAGGCTTAAGCATAGATCCTGTGAACAAATTTAGTGACCAGCTAAAGAGATAGCTTGAGAGCTTAGATCACACAAATAAGGATGAAATACAATAAGGAAATGAGGAATGATGGAGAAAGATTAGAAATATCCATGCATGGGAGATGTTTCTAGAAGGTAAAGTAGTCCACTAGGTGGACATCAAAAAGCACAAATATTCAATGGCACAGCCTATCTTTTTACATTCAGTAAAGTGAACAATTGGAAACACATCAAGCAGCCCATATTAAAAATTGATGCTCAATTCTAGCATAGCCCATGGATAGAATTTAAAATACATTGAATGCATCATAAGCCATCATTTTTATGAAACAAAGCACCCAAGTCTTTCTTGGAGCACTATATATAGGATTCTCTCTTATTGTCAAAAAAGAATCTTGGTCTTTAATCAGAAATGAAACTCTACCCAAATTGAAAGGCATTACTGAGACTTTGAGCTCAGATTGTTGATCATATTCATTATTTGAATAAGAAAACAAGTGACTTTTTAGACTTTGTGCTGGAATAGCTTGGTTGTTGGGGAAATTTTTCTTATGTCTATTTCCTTAATACATTTTTTGTCCATTTGATTAAATAAGTAGAATTAGTGAAAGTGATCAGGAAGGTGTCCTGAAGCCGGTTGTGGAGAGACTTTGTGCTACCATAATTGTCTTTAGTTTGTCTTTTTTTTTTCTATTCCTATGTAAAGGATCTTGGGACAACTTTATGCCCTCATTATCCTTCATATTTTGTTTCTATATAAAAGACCTTGGGACCACTTTGTGCCCTCATTGTCTTTTGTATTTCACTCTTTGGTAGTTGAGGTGGAGACTTTGTGCCTCATTTCATCCTATTGTGTTATTGTGCCCTATTACAGTTACTCTTCATCACTCAAAAGATTCCTTTTGTCTATTTAACAACACTTCTAAAAGAAGAGGAGTGTCTTCTATCATTTCATCAGGATTTCTCCTTTGATTTGTGAACATCATCTCTGAAAAAAGAGAGATGGATGGTTTATCCTACCCTTGAGTGTTATTTTTTGTTTATATATATATATATATATATATATATATATATATATATATATATATATATATATATATATATATATATATATATATAGTATATAGCTCCTGAATATCTACAGGGAACCTCCCCTTGATGAGAGGAGAGATTTTTCCCCTTTTGATGTAGTAAACTTGCACATCTAGCTGACCAATTTCCATATGCTATGGTTGAAGAGACCTATTTTGTTCATCAATTAGCTGATCGACAAAATATTCACCCAACAATTTTCTGGTGACTCTGCTGGGGATGAATGTGCAATCTGAAGCCTCAAGTTTCAAATTGAAGTAGTCACTACCCTTATTCATTATAGACTATGGTGACTCCATTCTATGTCTTACCCATTATCATTATAGCCTTACCATCTCCCTCCACCTCCATGCCAACTAGGATAGAATGCATAGTTTGAAGCCTCAAGCTTCAAGCTAAAGCAGGGCCAGTTCTTTCCCATTTTTATTTTATAATCTAGCAACTCCATGCTATACACAAAGCCAAAGGGATAAAGGTATTGTCAACCCTGTATTTGAGTTGGTACAACAAAGTAATTTTGATTTATTTCTTTCACCATCTCGCCTCCAATGAACTAGGAGCTTTCCTCCTACTAAAGTCAAGTCTCCATTACCAGGCAAAGCATCCATTTCCACTATTAATAAAGCTTTGTCAATACTTACCCCTCTAAAAATTTTTTATTCTACCTTTTCATAGTCATACAATGGTAGTTCAAGGCCCTTGGGGTAACTCTTTTGGCCCACTTAATCTAACTCCACCCCTGCATGAACTTCCACGCAGCTCAAGAAATAATTTCCCCAATTTATATGGTGATGGCAAGGTTCATCCTGACGAACATATTGTAGCCTTCAACATAGCCTATGGTGTAATAAGAGTGGAATTTGAAGATGTGGCAGTCAGAATTTTCATAGAAACACTACAAGGTGTTACTACAGACTAGTTCTACCATCTGTAGGCTCGATCAGTGACTGACTGGAACACCCTCAAAGCCAAGTTTAAAGCCAGATTTAAATCTACAAAAGATGCACACGCCCTGTTGGCTCAACTCACACAAATGAAGAAGGATCCTCATGAACCAATGAGAGATTTCATAGCCAAGTTTGACAAATTGAGGAGCAAGATTCTTGCTATTGCTCAGCCAACACCTGAGAATCTTAAATGTTTCTTCATCAACTCTCAACGGCATGAAATAAGTTTTATATTGAGATGTGCTGGCCAAATAGACCTTGCTACAGTTCAAGATTTGGCCACTGAGGTGGAAGTTGACCTTATCTTAGCAAGAAAGATAAGGAGAGATCTAAATAGAGGTAAATCCTCTTCATATTTCAAATATCCATCTATAAGTACCACTGATCTAATAACTCTAGGAAGAATTAGCTAGAAACTCCAACATTGGTTTCCTGAATTACTAAGATGAACCCAGAGGTAAAAGTGAAGTAGTTGATGGATCATATGTTGTATTCACCCAGTCCCAAAACTAGTCAGCCCAACAAGCTAATAAAGGAAAAATAGGGGAAAGTTCTTAGCCTGCAATCTCAATTGCCAAATGAGGAACTTATCTACCTTTCCAACTAAAGGACCTCATAAGTAATAAAAAGGTAAGTACATCAAGCATTCTTTTATCTCCAACTTCAATTCCATAGACTAGTCCTCCCCTTCCTAAAAACTAGAAAGATGAACTACCTTCCTCTATTCTTAATCCATTTCAGTCATTTGACATAATTGACCATGTCAAAAAGACCAAAATTCAAATGTCTAAATTTGAATTCCTACAAGCCAATCTTGAATAGTTGGATAGGTTAGTTCATTGTGTGAAGAATAAAGCTATCCCTGTAGGACAAGATTCTAAGAAGGTAACTCATGATTCCCCAAAGAACATGCCCATCTCAAACAATCTTGTCATTACTCCTCCAACTACCCCTAGGAAAATAGAGCCTTTCTATGTTTTCTTGTTGATAAATGGTCACAAACTGAGCAATTACATCATAAACTTAGGTGCATCTGAAAACATCATGCGTACCAAGGTAGCAAAATCTCTTAGTCTCACACTAACCAAGACATTTGGGAGGTGATTCTCTATGGAGAACAAATAAGTACCTCTGCTAGGATAAATCAAGGATGCCCAATTTGCATTTGCAGCATTCCCAGACAAAAGGATCAAGATGGCAGTCCTGGTGGCCAATATTCTAGCCTCATATGACATTCTTCTAGGGCAAATTTTTTGTAAAGATGTTGGTGGAGAATTGAGCATGGACCTATCTGAAGTGAGGATCCTTGTCAAATGCATCATGCAGAGGTTATTTCTTAAAAAGGAAGAAAAATATGTTGTCACTCAGACATCAGCCCCTGAAGCCCAAATTTTGTTCAAGTCTTTAGGTATGGGTAATTATTTTTTGACCACAGAAGATAATCATGTTTCAACTAATGAAACCCTTGAAAATGATAGTCTAAAAATTAGCTCAGATGGAACAGTAGAAGACATGATAGAATGCAATGTAAACACAGAAGAATTCCCCCTCCCAAGCAAAGAGAAATATGAGAAAGGATCAGTTTCAAATAAGATATGGATGCTAAAATTTGATGGCATTTGTTCCTCTACTAGTTCAAGGGTTGGGATTGTGTTGATATCTCCTCAAGGAGATATTTTTCCCTCTTCATACAAGTTACAATTTAGAAATACTAACAACACTAATGAATATGAATCCCTTCTGCTTGGATTGAAAGCTGCTAAAGACAAGGGCATCAAACTACTTCATGCCAAAGGAGATGCTGAGTTGGTGGTTTGTTAGGTGAGAAACCTATACCAAACCAAAAATGAGAGATTACACCACTATCACAATCTAGTTTGGGATCAAATTGAAAGCTTTGATGCTTTCAGCATCTCTACCATACCCAAGGAATTCTATGACTGAGCTTATGCACTGGTTGTTTTAACAACTCTCTTAGTCCCTCACCCAGACTTCACATGAGGCAAATACACCATCGAGCTGGTCTTTCGACTGAGTGTGCCTGATAATGCTAGTCATTAACAAGTGTTTAACAATGACAACCAAATCATTACCTTTCTAGAATAAAGAGATAGTTTTAAACAGTTACACTTTAAAGGTAGTAATCCTCAGAAGCTTGAATCAGCTCCTAAAATGAACTCAGATGTAGATGAAGAATTCTTGCAACTCAAAGGGAATAAAATTCCCAAAGGTCTAGTTTCCCTCGAAAAGTTATTTGACAAATATGACAGATTCATCAAATAACAACAAATGGATTCAAGCTCTTCCCAAGGATTTGATCAAATAAATTTGGGTACCAAGGAAGATCCTAAGATGGTTAACATTGGTAAATGTTGCACTCCCAAAGAGAGGTTCAAGTTTACTACTTTACTCAGCCAATACATGGATGTCTTAGCATACTCCTATGATGACCTGGAGTCTCTCAGGCCTGATGAAATCTTCCATGACATTCCTCTCAAGGCTGACTCAATACCTTACAAACAAAAATCTAGGCAGTAAAATCTAAAGATATTAGGTACTATTTTATTTGACATACAAAAAATGTTGAATGCTAGGATAATTTTACCAATCTATCATTCCACATGGATTGCCAACATAATCCCTGTAAGGAATAAGAATGGCAAAATTTACATTTGTGTGGATTTCAAAAATCTGAATCAATTATCCTTAAAGGATAACTATCCTTTGCCCATCATGGATCAAGTAATTTAGACAGTGACAGGCTCAAAGATGTTATCAATGCTAGATGGTTTCTTAGGATATAATCAATTTGAAGTTAGTGAAGCAGACCAACACAAGACTACCTTCACCACTCCGTGGGGCATCTTTGCATATATAAGGATGCCTTTCAGCTTGATAAATGCTAGCACCACCTTTTAGAGAGCAATGGACCTTGCTTTCAAGGATGAGATGGGTAAGTTTATTATCATTTATCTTGATTACTTGACCATTTTTTCTAAACAATGCCTATATCACATACACCACTTACAACAAGTACTAGAGCGCTGCCACCAAAATGGCATTTCCTTAAACCCCAAGAAGTCAATTTTTGGAGTAATGAAGGGGAAACTTCTTGAACACAGTGTCTAAAGAAGGCATAAAGATTGATTTAGATAGACTCAAGTCTATCCAAGAACTTACCTTGCCTACAAGTAAGACTTCTATTCACTTTTTCTTCAAAAAGGTGAATTTCTTACGAAGGTTCATCCCTGAGTTTGCTAAGAAAACTCAACACATTGTGAACATGATGAAGGGAAAGGCCACCTTTAGCTAGACTGAAGAAGGCAAGTCAACATTTGGGGATATCAAGACTGCCATTGCCCACGCCCCAATTTTGGTTTGTCCAGACTACAACAAAGAGTTCATCATATATAGTTATGCTTCTGAACACACGCTTTCAACAATTCTAATTCAACAAGATAAAGAAGTTATGGAATCTCCCATTTCTTTCATGAGCTACCCTCTTAAAGCTCATGATCTAAAGTACTCAAACATGGAGAAGCATGCTTATGCATTGGTGAAGGCAGTCAAATATTTTTGCTTCTACATCTTGAATTCTCACACTACTGCCTTGGTTCCTGATACCATGGTCAAATCCATACTAACTTAGTAGGAGTTTGGGATGAAAAGAAGTAATTAGATTTCAAATATTGAGGAGTTTGAGCTAGTCATCAAGCCAACAAAGCTAGTATATGGAAAAGGCCTATGCCAATTAATTACTAATAACAAACTAGAAGAAATAGAGCATGAAAAAGTAGAGGTGGAAGACACACTGACAATCCTCTTTATCTCCACCATGAATGAGTGGTATTTAGGTATTTCTCATTTACTTACTTATGGTGAGTGTATTGCTCACCTATCTTAGAAAGAAAGGAGGACTATCAAGTTGAAAGCTACCATTTTTGTCCTTTGGGACAATGGCCTATACAAGAGGAGCCTTGATGGAGTGTTCCTCTGCTATGTGGACAAGGAACAACAAATCCAAATTTTGGAATCTTTCCACAATCTAGCCTGTAGAGGACATTTTTCTGCTCCTGTGACTTCCCATAAAATTTTGTGAGCCAGGTATTACTGGCCAACTCTTTTCCAAGATGCATATAAGTGGGTGATAAAATGTGAACTGTGCCAACAATTTGTTGGAAGACCCAAGTTAGCTGTCCTACCTCTCAAGCTAGTGGTCATAGAGGCACCATTATAGCAATGGGGAATTTATTTTATTGGAGATGTAAACCCATCTTCAAGTGCTGGACATGATTATATCCTTACAGCAATTGACTACTTCACCAAGTGGGTGGAAGCCATCCCAACCAAGCATGCTACTTTAGAAGTAGTGTGCAATTTCCTCAAAGAGAATATCATTTCTATATTTGGGGTCCCAACCAATATTGTTACTGACAATGTAGCTTATTTTACTTCTTAGGAGATTACACAATTCTATTTCTACTATGGGATTACTCTCTCCCACTCTTCTGATTACTTTCCACAAGGGAATGGACATGCTGAATCAAGCAATAAGAACCTGGTGACTATCATCAAGAAGCTGGTGGATGATAACTAAAGGACATGGCATAAAGCATTAGTTGATGATCTATGGGTAGACATAATTACACCAAAGAGGGCAATTGGTATGTTTCCTTTCTAACTTCTTTATGGTATCAATGCTGAGATACCAATCACCTTAGAATTGCCAGCATTAAAATTGGCTAAGGCAATTGAAGATCAGACATATGAAATCCCCCTTGATAAGAGGATCATGTGCTTG
This sequence comes from Torreya grandis, assembly GCA_037957365.1. Taxonomy (NCBI): domain Eukaryota; kingdom Viridiplantae; phylum Streptophyta; class Pinopsida; order Cupressales; family Taxaceae; genus Torreya; species Torreya grandis. Next base: position 1,606,152 of record JARHVA010000777.1, read on the forward strand.
ACTAAGTTGTATGAGTAGAGAATTATGGTGGTCGACCGAATCAGTGCCCATCAAAAACATAGTGAAGAAGCTCTTAGACTGAAAGGCAAAAAACTATGATTTCTAGGTTGGAGATCAAGTCCTACTGTGGGACAAGAGAAGAGAACCAAAGGGGATGCATGGGAAGTTTGACTCCCTTTGGAAGGGCCCATTTATTATTAATTATCTCAATGGTGAAAATAGTTTCTTACTAAAATATCAAGATGGTACACCCTTTTTATTGCCTCATAGTGGGCAACATCTGAAACACTTCAATCTGTGAAGTATCAGATAAGATCAAATTGTACAATATGTATATTTGTATAGTCTTTAGTCTTGTTTTTGTGCTTTCATTTTTGTTTTTGTCACCTTTATTTTTGGATAGCATGACTCCATAGCCCAATGGCACACTTCAAGGCATTAGAGATTCTGGTTTCTACTCCCCTCAGCTATTCTAAGTTTTCAACTAAAGGAAGTTCCCCAACTAGAGCCAGCTGTTCTCCCCCAAAAATATTAGTCATTTTTTGGACAAAATTTAAACTATTTTGGCCCCATAGGCCAAAATTATCTCTTCCCTTCCCAAAAATTGTTCTGTGTATTCAAATTCTCTATTTTTCAAGTTTTTCAAATTTTTACAGACTCTGCAGGCTTGAATCTATGAACTCTACAGGCTTGAATCTACAGACTCTGCAGGCTAAAATCTATGGACTCTATTCTATGGACTTCACAAAAAGGAATCTATGGACTCATTTCTATGGACTCTACATGTTTAAATCTATGAGCTCTATAGATATGTTTTTATGGACTCAACATGCTTGAAATCAGCGGGTTTAATAGATTCAAAGGATTCTACAGGTGAGTTCAATCAAAAGAATAAGTTTCCAACACTTATTCATTTTTAGGATTGGTTCAATGCCTTGGTTCAACCAAAAGAGTTCATAGGCAAGCTTCTATGCAGTGTTTGAACCATTAAACCATTGAACCGTTGAACCTTGAACCATTTTAGTTTAACGTGTTTAATGGGTTTAAAGGTTCAACGTCATCAACAAGAGTTAAGTGCATTTGTCAAGGTTCAAAGTTTAACTGCTTCAAGGTTCAATAGCTTCAAAACACTTATCAAAGATAAGAAGGCTTGAACCATTGAACTGTTGAACCATTGAACCACTTTGGTTCAAAGGTTCAACAGGTTCAATGGCCCTATGGTTCAACATGGTTTGGCTCAAAGCATTTGGTTTAAGCAGTCAAGTGAATGAATGGAATATAATAGATTGAACTGATTGAACCATTAAATCATTGAACCAAAGTTGGTTCAATCAACAGGTTCAAAGGGCTACCCCAAAGCTAAAGGAAAAAGATTCTTTATGGAAAGCATTGAACCAAGTTGACAGTCCTTACAGAGGGTAGTGAACTATGCCGAGTGAGTCTTTACTGAAAGCATTGAACCAATTCGACAGTCCTTGTGGAGGGTAGTGAACTAAGTTGAGTGCCCTTGTGGAAGGCAAAGAGAATTCCTTCAGAAAAGTGAACCAAAGACAAACAGCCCTTACAGAGGGCAGGCAAGGAGTAGATGGACTGTTTCAAAAGTCTGAAGGATATTTTTAGACTTAAAAAACCCTTACAAAGGGCACAGATCTCTTTCAAGAAAAGAACATGGCAAAATGGTTAAGGCAAGAATCCTTCAAACTTTTTGTTTGAAGGAATTCACCTGGGAAGAAAGCTCGACAGAAAACCTGAAAGAAAGTAGAGGCAAAGTGAAGGAAGATTTCCTTCAGACAAACTATCTGAAAGAATTCCTTCATACTTTTTGTCTGAAGGAAAAGTCCACTAAAATAGAAAACCCACTGAGGAAATAAAATCTTGAGGGCCACCTGAAAGATCTTGAAGGGTAGGTACCCTTGCGAGATGCTCTTTCTAGGGAAAGTGGATTATTTCTCAAGACCCTAATGGGCAAGTTCCCTCTAGGAAAGATCAAACCTCAAGTTGCAGTAGAAGCTATCACGTGTCCCTCATAAAGATGTAGCAGAAGCCACCACATGTCCCTCATAAAATTGTATTGGAAGCTACCAAGTGCCATCTTTTGAGACATAGTTTCTAGTAACTTTCAAAATAGTAGAACATGTCATGTGTCATCTACAAAGCTCGATGGAGGCCACCAAGTGGCAACATCCACATCTTCTTCCTTTTATTGAGTAAGGACTGTGGTGGGTCCTAGGTGAGTGGCTAAACTCAAGTAGAATGTGCCACATGTCATCATCTGCATAAGTTCAAAATAATTCTAAATGTTTCTACAGTGTTTCTATGAGCTCAGTGGAAGCCACTATGTGTCATCATCTGCAAGACTCTCAAAATGCCCCCAAATCCTCTATAAGTTAAGCAGATGCTGCCACATGTCCTTATCTATTTCATAATGGAATGCACCATGTGTCACTTGTTAAGAACAATAGAAAGTGACCAAAGAAAATAGGAAAGACATGAAGGAAGTGCTAAGGAGGATGATAGGCCCACAACTATCAAATTTAGGGCAACCAAGTAGCCGTTGGCTCTCAAATGATGACAGACCCAAACACGTCAAATTTGTGACAATGAAATAACTATTGATCTTTACAGGCTTAAGTATAGATCTTGTGAACAAATTTAGCGACTGACTAAAGAGATAGCCTGAGAGCTCAGATCGCATAGGATAAGGATGAAATACAACAAGGAAAGGAGGAACGATGGAGAAAGATCAATAATATCTACGCATGGGAGATGTTTCTAGAAGGTAAAGCAGTCCACTAGGTGGATATTAGAAAGCACAAATATTCAATGGTACGGCCTATCTTTCTAAATTGAGCAAAGTGAACAACTGGAAACACATCAGGAAAACACATCAGGCAACCCATATTAAAAATTGATGCTCGATTCTAGCATAGCCCATGGACAGAATTTAAAATACATTGAATGCATCATAAGCCATCATTTTTGTGAAACAAAGGACCCAAGTCTTTCTTGGAGCACTATATATAGGACTCTCTCTTATTTTAAAAAAAGAATCTCGATCTGTAATAAAAAATGAAACTTTACCCAAATTGAAAGGCATTACTGAGACTTTGAGCTCAGATTATTGATCATATTTCATTATTTGAATAAGAAAACAAGTGACTTTTTAGACTTTGTGTTGGAATAGCTTAGTTGTTGGGGAAATTGTTCTTATGTCTATTTCCTTAATACATTTTTTGTCCATTTGATTAAATAAGCAGAATTAGTGAAAGTGACCAAGAAGGTGTCTTGAAGCTAGTTGTGGAGAGACTTTGTGCTGCCATAATTGTCTTTAGTTTGTCTATTTTTTTCTATTCTTGTGTAAAGGATCTTGGGATGACTTTGTGCCCTCATTATCCTTCATATTCTATTTCTATATAAAAGACCTTGGGATGACTTTGTGCCCTCATTGTCTTTCATATTTTACTCTTTGGCAGTTGATGTGGAGACTTTGTGCCTCATTTCATCCTGCTGTGTTACTGCACCCTGTTACAGTTACTTATCATCACCCAAAATATTTCTTTTGTCTACTAAACAACACTTCTAAAAGAAGAGGAGTGTCTTCTGTCATTTTATCAAGATTTCTCCTTTGATTTGTGAACATCATCTCTAAAAAAATAGAGATGGATGGTTTATCCTACCCTTGAGTGTTATTTTCTATTTATATATATAGTATATAGCTCCTGCATATCTACAGGGAACCTCCCCTTGATGAGAGGAGAGATTTATCCCCTTTTGATGTAGTAAACCTGCACATCTGGCCGACCAATTTCCCTATGTTGTGGTTGAAGAGACCTATTTTGTTCATCAGTTAGCTGATCGACAAAATATTCACCCAACACCTATCATTATAGTTAAGGTGAAATCTAGTTTAATGATAAGGTACGTATGTCTGAATAAACTAGTTCAAAGAATGCAAGATGGTATTTTATAACTAAGGACATAAATTTGAGAATAGTAATAAACTTAACAAAATTATTCGATTCAAATTTTCATTCAAGACAAAAAGATATTGAATCAAATATATAAATGACCAAATAATGTTTAGATGAGATTGATGCAAATATTATAAATGTTATTAAAAATGAATAAATATAACCACTTCCTTATCCAGTTTTTTATATATACATATTATAATTTCATTAGATATTATCAATCCTATCTAATAGAACACACCTATGGCAAAGACAAGTTCTTGGAGGATAGAACACTTTGATATTTATTGGTATCTAGATATGTTACTTATCTTTATCATAATATATAATTTTATGTATCCTTATCTTAAAAACATTGTACTATCAAAATAAAAAGTGACAAAATGAAAGAAAGACAAAGTAAATACTAACAAAAAAAGAAACTAAATATGAAAAAAAAAATTACATCATACATGTTAAAACAAAATAGACAAATTAGAGAAAAAAAAACATCTAAAGTGTTAACTTAAAACAATGATATTTGTTAGATGAAAACGCAAAATAAAATACTTTTTTAAGATTGGGAGAGAAATGAAATCACTTACAAAACTATACATATATTTCTATAAAAAAAGAAGTTTGTTGATGGTTAAAACTATTTATTCAACAAATCTAATCATTCACCTATCATGTAGGCTAAGGAAGAATCATATCAATTTAATAATAAGGGACCTATGACTAAATAAATTATTTACTTGTCTATAAGGAGTGCAAAATTAAATTTTAAGGTTAAGCATATAAATTTGAGAACAATCATAAACGTAATCAAATTTTGGGAATCAAACTGTCCTTCAAGAAATAAAAATTGAACCAAATCTATAAATAATCAAATAATGTTTAGATGAAATTGTCACAAGTATTGTTAATGTTATTAAAAAGAAATGAATATAACCACTTGTCTATTTTTTCATATATGCATATTATAGTTTCATCAGATATTATCAATCTTATCTAACAACATACGTGTATGGTAGAACCAAGTTCTTAGAGGATCAAACATTGATATTTATCAATATCAAGATATGTTATTTATCTTTATCATAAGATGTCATTTTATGTCTCCTTCTTATAAATACATTTTACTAACAAAATAGATAAAAGTGACAAAATGAAATAAATACAAAGAAAATACTAACATAGAAGCAAACTAAATATGAAAAGACTAATTACACCATACTTGTTAAAACAATATAGATAAGTTAGAGGAAAAATAAATCTATAAAATATACAATTAAAATAGTGAGGTTTTTTAGATGAAAAGGTAAAATAAAATATTATGTTAAGATTAAGAGAGAAATGAAACTAGATACAAAAATTTACATATAATGCTATAAAAATAAATTGTTTATAGTTAGAATTGTTTCATCAAGAAATCTACCTATCCAACTATCACAAAGATTAAGGTGGAATCATAATAATTTAATCATAAGGGACATAAGAGTAAATAAATCAGTTCTAAGGTGTAAAAAAGAGTATTTTATGGTTAATCATATAAATTTGAGAATAGTCATAAACTCAACCAAATTTTGGGAATCAAAATTTCCTTCAAGCAATAAATTTATATAAAATCAAATCTATAAATGACCAAATAATGTTTATATGAGATTATCACAAGTATCATAAATTTTATTCCAATCAAATAAATATAACCACTTCTTTATCCAGTTTTTCATATACTCATATTAGAGTTCCATTAGATATTATCAATCCTATCTGACAGAAAAAGTCTATAGGAGAGACAAGTTCTTTAAATATTGAACATTCTAATATTCATCAATATCTAGATATGTTAATTATATTTATCACAAGATATTATTTTATGTTTCCTTCCCAAAACAACATTGTACTAAAATAAGAAAAAGTGACAAAATAAAAGCAAGGTAAAGTTAAATATTAACATAGAATCAAGTAATCTATGAAAAGACTAATTACAACATATAGATTAAAATAAAATAGACAAGTTAGAGAAAAAAAATCTGAAGTGTTAAGTTAAAACAAGTAGTTAATAAATATCATATTAGATGAGTATCCATTATAACATCATGAGATAATTTTTAATAAGAATAATAATAATTTGTAATCCAATGTTATTGATCACCACCATAATCGAGTTGAATAGTATGTGTAGATGTTTAATTCCATAACTATGCATCTAGAATGCATCAGAGAGTGGTTAGCTAGTAGGGTTTTCTTGTTTGTATTACACTTCTCATTTTTTCATTACTTCAAGATTATGTGTAGTAAAGATATACTCATTTGTTTGGTTAATTAACTATGAGTTCATTGTGCCTTCAATGTTAAAATATTTATGGGTAGGAAGCTTTGATCACAAAGAAGGTATGTAAATTTTCTTGATATTTTTATATTGAAACTAAAGAGTTTTTATTGATTAGATATAATTAGATTCATAAATATCAATTGCATATAAATTTTGATTAATAAGAGCTATGCTAGTTTTAAGGAGATAGAACCTTATTTCCTTGTACATTTTAAAATAAAGTTAATTAACTTTATAAAAATTTAACCATGTTATGGTTTTAAATTTTAATAAGTTTATAATGTAAAATTATGTCTTAGGCTTTAAAAAATATTAAGTTCCTAAAGTGAACTTATAAGATCACTTTATAAGACTCTAGAAATTTTAAAATTGACCTTAACATAAAATTATCTAAAAATGTGTGTAAAATTGAATGTTTCAAATTTTTATATAAGTGACCAAACTTGGCAAATTAAAATTATAAACTTGATATAAAACTTTTCATTATCATTTCATTATTTATAATTCAAAGGATGACAATTTTTTTAAACAAATTTTTGGGCCTTATGAGGTATTAAATATTGCAATCTTGAAATAAAAAGTTAATGTTCTAGAATTCCAAGGACTTGACTTGAGAATCAAAAAATGTTTTTACCATTAATGAATGTAACCTCCTCCATTTAAACCTCTATTTATGCCTATACTACACAATAATGCCAAGGTACTAACAAGTTATAAGTATCCCAAAGTTTCATCATCTTGGTAAATGTAGACACATAAATTAACATTAAGCTAAAATAATGCATTTGTCACCACCCTTTTTACACATTCAGCTCACGACTTTTTCAAGTTGAACACTTTATTCTATTTTACACATGGATGACCCAATATTATAATCAAACTAATGATCCTATAATGACTCTATCCCTCATGAAAAGTAGTTTAATATTATAAATAGACTATTCTAAACACCCATAATATCTATTTTTTCTCCTTGACTAATAGCACCCTAATTGGACAATAGTGCACTTCTCATTTATCTAGTTCCACCATTCTTGTCCTCCCACTAAATAACTACTAATTTTTAAATTTAAAATTAGTGTAATTATTTGGTCCATAATTTTATAAATTACCCTATAAAGGAATTCCTTATTGATCATTATAAATACACAAGAGGATTCCACATAAATACTTATAGGAATTATAATTGCATGATGAAAGATTTTTTTTTATTTCTCCTAATTCTAATTAAATACAACCTTAGTAGCCTTGAGATAAATTTTGAATACAGTTTCAAGGTCACAAGTAACAATTAAATCACTTAATCACACCAAGATTGCACCATCATCTAGCATTTTTCATTAGTTTTTCACACACACCACCATTGCATGGGAGAACTACATGGAGTTTTATCCCTCTTCAGAGTATTGGTGTGTATGAAATGCTCAACATAAGGGGTGTTGAGGTCAAGAAAAATTTAAATTATAAACCTATTTTTTCTTTGTGATTGCATTAATCTTAGTGTCTCATTAAACTAAGGTTTCAAGTGAAGAAAAATATATAAAGTGGTTTTCTAAATGGATCAAAAGATCTCAGAAAATTAATAAAACACATAGGTTAAGGTGAATCTACTATAGAAATATCAGATTTATAATTAATTTTAAACACTATCACTTCTTAAGGATAAAATTTCATTTTTATCCTATCTATTTATAGTGATCCTATCCAAAAATCCTAAAAAGCCTTGATCTAGATCCCTACTTAATCAACACAACTATTAAAATTTATTTCACTATGGTTTATTTCTACTTTCCACTATGATTTATTTATATTTTTTCACTTTTATTAGGGTTACATATTTCTAATTTTATTTTCTAATTTTATTAGTCATTGTGATCATAATGATTGCATCTATCTATCATTTCTTTATCCAAATATTCTTGGTACTATTTACATGTTCCTTGCCTATCTCTTTTCAAATGTTTCACATATATATAATCCCATAGATACATAATTTTAAAGCAAATATCAAATTATATATTAGTCAAGAACTTAATAATGATAAATTGTATGGTGATTATTGTTGCATGTCTCATTTTTAATTACCAACTACTACTATTTGACATCATAGGGCTCAGCTGGTTCCTTTTATTCCTCCTACATCTAAACCTCACTTTTATCTTATTTCATATCCTACCTCTACTCTTTCCCATAGGCTTATAATAGAGCATATTATCTGAGTTATTATTAGTATATGAGGTTAGTGCCTCATGAACCATGACATGAGAAAATAATTAAAGTAATTTATCCTCATCCCAACCTAATCCAATAAGAAACATTCATTAGTATAGAGGATATGCTATTATTGAGAAGTTAAGTAATACAGGAGCGAAGGTTTTTATGCTATAATTTATTAAAAAGTCCACTATTGTTAAGGACATTTTATATTAAGCATTGAATCAAAAATTTATTCCTTATGACACATATGCTTCTTACTTTGCATCTAGTGCAATCACTTTAAAGGATATTGAGGATGTTATCTCTTTTTTCAATGAAGATTCTCCTTCATAGTCAACTATTGATTAACATTTACCTTTTTTCATATAATCTCATATCAAAAATATAGTAGTCATAAGGGTTTTAAATAATAATGTTTTAGAGTTGAATATTTACAATTTTACATTCTTGATTACAGTAGTTATAAATGTGGATACTCTTCAAAAAACATATAATAATATAAAAGGATTTAATTATGTACCTCACAAATATTTAGACTTTATAAATTTAGATATTATAGTATGGTCTAAAACCCTAACCATTAGATTCAAAGTAATACCTATTCATGTTTACTATAATTTACTCTTAGATAGGCCATGGATACATGCCATGGGAGCCATACCTTTCACTTTACATAGAGCTGTTAAATTTATACATGATGGATAATTATATAAATTTTGAGTCTCTAATCAACCATTTAAATATTATAAGAATATATATCCTCCTAATGAGAGTCCATCATAGTTAGGATCACTTTAATCTACTATAGTCCCACCACATTAGATCATTCCTATTGAACAAATGCACACATATGAATTTGGTTATTCTAGTATAAATAATTGTAAGACACAACCTAAAAATAACATAAAACCACATATTTCACCTCAAAAGGTAGACCATAAAGAAAATGCATAGCAATTACCTTTATTGGTCAATTCAAAAGATCCAAATTTCATATCCATAAAGGATGTTGATGATGAAATTAATGTTATTTCTAATGATGATACTAATTAAATACTAATGAAAATTGATTATTATTTATGTGGGTTTAATTTTAGACTATTTTATCAAAGGCAATATATAGATGAGTCCAACATGATCATAGTAATCCATATAGATACAAGAAAAGTAATCACTTTATATATGGATAAAGGAAATAATATCTGTTGCCACATAGATATTTCATAGCATATAGTCCTACCATATGTCCCATTGGTTAATTTTTTTGTCAAATACATCATTTCAATAGTGTAGGAGGAATAATACATCAACCAATGCACTATAGGTGTCAATAGGTCACCATTCATAGATTCAATAAATAATGAATAATTTATAGATATCAAGCCAATTATTAGGATACAAGCTAATAATGCATAGGATAGATCACATGTGATTTTTAAAATGTTTTTTGATATGGAATTAATTACCTTACCAATAATAAGACATGAATATACTAGCCAGATGTCAAATCAAGAAGGTAATCCCTTTTGTCATTTTCACATAATAACATGGCATGCCATAAATAATTATTCATCATTAAAGCAAAAACTTTAGAAAAATAAGGCTAAAGAAATATTCATATTATATATCCCATATTTTAACCTCATAGGTATCAATAATAGGGTCACACATGTAGACATTACATGCATTCCAAGATTAATTCTTTAATTATTGAGGTCTTTGTTGAAAATGAATATATAAAGCACATGGCAATAGATGAGGACACAAAGTTGAATATATGTAAACTAACATTTTTTCAACACATAAGGTATGATATATATGAATTAAAAAATGGTAAATATTTTCAATATTCAATAGGAAACATTATATTACTATTTACATGTGGTCTCAAAGTGGTGTATATAGTACTCTTTATTATGGACACAAGAAATCAGATGAGTGCTAGATTGGGGAAAAAATGGTTGAATGAAATGGGAGTTATAGTTGATAAGTTATGGAAATGTATTACATTCAAATTTAAAGATTATATAATTTTAAAAATTCATGATGGTATCAATGACAATCACATATTCTAAAATTAAAAATAAGGCTCCAATTTGGTTTATCTAAAAACCTCAAATGAGGCTTCTTACATAGTAGAACAACATGCTATGCAGATGAATATGATTTATAACAATGCTAAATATAAGGTTATAGTTTTAGAATATGAATGGTATGATGACCATAATGATGATGATCTATGTAAATTTGATAATATTCAATATCTATACTCAATAGTCTCCCACTAAATCCACCTTTCAACCATCTGCATCCCTTAGATGTGTTGTTTGATTTCTAGATTATCATTTTTTTCATATATGTAAAAACTATAAAAAAATGTAAAATATTCCAAAAAATTCAAAAATTAAGACCCATATATGATTATGTTTATTTCATGTATATATCAATTATTCATTACTTATTTCTATCCATTTTCATATCATATATGTTTCACAAGTATATATGAGTGAGTGCAAAACATACAAGTTGCCATTCCCATTCCTAGACATAATTTTAGGTTATTTCACTATCTTTGAATCAAAAACTAAAAATAAACAAGATTTCTTATTTAGATAGGATCATACTACATCATTTTCCTATTCCACCAATCTTTTCCTAGTGAAAAATAGATATTATTTCTCATATCTAAAATAATCTCAAGCCTCTTATAGCTTTTATGCATTATAACAAGTTCATTAGGGACATCTTATCCACACTTTTTATCCTTATTTAAATATCCATTATTATTCATGCCTTAGTTATTACATGGCATAATATTCATTTATATTTCTCAATTACCTACACATTGATATATTACTAGTTAACTAAGTTACTGAATATACTAGTGTTATAAATTGCTTATGTTGTGTAGATGATATTTATGTATTCTATAACACCTTGGTCTTGTAAAGTTGGAAAAATCATACCTTGGTTATTCCTCTTAGTTATATATCTTTCACACTTTTTCAAGTCTCACACTTACTCTATATTGTGCCCCTTGGCCTATCTCTTAGTCCAATCCATCTTATGTTAATGACCCAAGCCTTCTATCTTGCCTAGAATCCTTAAATCTTGCTTATCTTCCACCTATGCAAGTTTTGAAACTGTACCTATTTTCTTGCTCCTTAGACATTAGCATCTAAGACATGCACAAACATCAATGTAATTGTCCTACTATGACATAAGTGTCTAGTTCCCTAAAGTCATCCAATTTACAAATGAAACATATCCTAATGGTCAACTTAAGTGCTTTAATGTGAGTTATTTTTCCAAAGGGATTGATATAAATACAATATCAACCCTCATTCATTCCTCACCTATAAATACTAGGAAAACACATAATATTCATATCCAAGATCATTAATTGAGTAATATTCACTATTTTATCCTATTTATATATCAGTAATAAGGACAATACATAGATAAGTTTTAAGTATTAAAGGAGTAGCCCGAGATCTTGATTTGTAAATTTATAAGCTAGGTCACTATTGTACTTGATTTCTATATAATTCATGATTCACACACAGGTAAATCACAAAGATAACTACACCAATATAAGGCCCTATTATGAGTATCTTCTATATAGGTAGTGCTCACTCATATAGGGGTCTTTGGGATCATCTTAACACCATATGTACACTAACTCATTTTCCCTCAAAGTTACCATGAAGATGAAAAACTAGGATTTTGTTATTTCATAAGGAATGACAATCCTAACCCATATCTAAATGTACTAGAGTGAAGGCAATGAAAAACCCAAAAGTATCCAAGTGGTTGCATCTTATTGTAATAGGTGTTCCATATAAGATACCTACATTGAACCCAAACACTAGCATCGATGCAACTATCCTAGGATGATACAAGCATACGAGGCTACATAGGTAAAATTTACAAAATCTAGTGATTATTATATAATCATCTTCCATTATGATTTCTACCTATTTTAGATGTAGAACTATGTTAGCATTACAATTATCTAGGTATATTACTTTTGTATCATTTCCATATCTAGCATAGTTTAACTTTTTATATTTTGCTTATTTTTAATTTTATAAATTTAAGATATGGTATATCTGAGTTTAACATCTAATTGACTTATTTTAGTCTAATTATCACCCTTGTGCATTATCATTTCTATATTCCCATTTAATAATATAGACTAAAAACCAAGTCCTTAGATTCATTTTAGGGTTAAAAATTTGGTGAAGCTAATGTTTTTTAAACCTCAAACCCTAGGTCAATTAGGGTTTTTTTAATTTTTCCATTACTGATCCCTTATTGCTATCATGTTTGGTATGGATATTTATGTTAATTATTTCATGGTACAATAACTTATAGTGTTTATTATTTTTTATATCTCATGCTTGATTAAATCAATTTGATCTATGAGGGATTCAAAAATTGTATTCCTCCATACTCCTTATTCTAATGTTTATAGTGAGATTTTACCTATCACTACAAAGTGCTAAAGGAAGTGCATGAAACAATCATCCTCCCTAGGTCATGTTACTACCCATTCCAAGGATATTACTACCAAAACCTAAGTTTGGACTTGATACAATATTCATCCCATTACAAGGATGTATTTTTAGATGCATTGTGTATGACCATAATCCCTTGTAATGTCTAACCACCATATGTGGCCTATGTATTAAATTCATCAAATGGATCAAGGATAATATATCCTTTGAAAATGAGGTTTTATAATGTTCACACTTTTTTAAGTTAATATATGTTTAGGCTTATAACTATTTGCACATGTGATTAACTCATAATCTTGTGTTTAATCCCACCTATGGGTTACACATAGGTAAGACCTAATCCTAATTGGTTATATGCACATTATGTTCACATACCCACTATGAATTCTTATCTAACTCTCCTATCTAGTGGCACCCTTGGAGTGATTTTATAAAGGAAGAAGCTGAGATAATTTTAGCACTGTAATAGATCATTGAGAGTAATAGATAGAGTGTGTTTATTCTTGAACATTAGAAGCTTGTTTGAAGTGTTTGTGGTCTCACAAATAGATCTTGGTGATCTGTGTTGCATCATATCTCAACCCCAAAATGGTATGAGAGAATTTAGGACATTTTTTGAAAATAATTTACCCATGGCTTCTTTACGACACTTTACTATAATTCTCCATGATCTAGCCCTATGACTTTTGTAATATTATTTTTTATAGAGTTCATTTTGAAGAGCTAGTTTTTATTTGACATCTCCAAGTATTTTGCATTTAAATTTACATCAGTATTAATTTTCATTAGAGATCTATAAATTCATATTATATATGATTTGATTTTTTTGGAATTATCTTAATCTAGTTATTTTCAAGGAAAATGAGTTTACTAGCATTTGATTTTGATTCTCTTAGCCTCGACTGACATTTGACTACTTCATGCAAAGATATATCTATCTAAAAAATTTTCAAACTCCCTCTCTATGTACTAACTGAACAAAATTAGTGTTATTCCATCCACCTAGTTCTCACCATGGTCTATACTCTAACTACATGCTCATTATTACATTCTTTTTGGTTCATAAGATATGTTAAGGTTTTCCACAACATGAGAATTCTTCCATTGGCATTATTATTTCCATTTCCATTATTAGATTCATCTTAAGGCTTGATTTCACTCTCCACATGAGCCTCAATGCCAATATGCATCCATTTCTTATTTCTACCTTATTATCATGAAATTTTACATTTCATGACAACACCCCCAATTTCACTCTCACAAGTAATTAGAGGTGTTTTAATAACATGGATGGTAATTTTTTTACAAAATGGACACCAACTCCATATCCCAATGGATAAATCTTGAGTTGCATATTGAGACCTATTTTTTGGGAAGTTTTGACTGAAAAATTTGAGTGTATTAATGATCTATTGATTATACCTCTATCGGTAAGAGAAGGTCATGCCTTGGAACCAAGTCTCACACTTTAAAACAAAGTTATATAGGATAGTGATAATGAGATGCTTGATGTTGGATGATGTTATATACAAGGTTCTCATCCTTAGATGTATGAATAAAGATTCATGAAGCATGAGATACTATAAGATGACTTCACCATTTCTTGTATCATGAAAACACAAAAATGTGTCAGCACTTAGGGTAGACATAAGGTGTGTAATGAATATTATGACATAAACTTAGGAGAGACATCTTATCATGATAGTATTTGGTCTACTTTGGATCAACTTTGAATGGTGTTTGATTTTGACTTTTCAAGATGGCTAAAGGTGGTGGTTCATATGTTTTTTATACCTATGTGTTCTCTGAGGTATCCATGAAGTAGTACAAGAGTGGACAGAGTCAATAGAAGATCAAGAAAGAAGCTAAAATTTTCCTAAATCTAGCTTTAACATGTTTCATTACCATGTAAGGCACATCATTAGATTCTGACAATGTATTCAAACACACATCAAATTATGTTACCTTGTTGAGTAGAGTCATAAATCTTGACATTGGTCTGAATATTGTGAAAATCCTTCCATTATGTAAAAATCATCTTTAAATCTTGTAACATACAAAATTCACCTTTAAATCCTACAACATATAAAATGTAACTTTAAATACCATAACATGTAAAATGCACTTTTAAATCTAGCATCATGTTTTATACACCTTTAAATTTTGCAAAGTGTTTCATTACCTTTAATATTCTAAAAAGTGTTTCATAAGGTTCAAAAACTTGAAAAATAATTCATAAGGTTCAACAGCCCAAAAAATATTTCATAAGTTTCAAAAAATTACATGGTGTTTGATGGAATTAAAAAAACCCAAAAAGTGTTTCATAATCTTCAAATTCTGCAAAATGTTTTATGAACTTTAATTTTCTACAAAATATTTTACCAGTTTTAAAACACTGTAAAGTGTTTCCAAAGCTTAAAAAACCCATAAGTATTTCATAACCCTCCAAATCCTGCAAAATGTTTTCTCATCCTCAAAATCTCGTAAAATATTTGATAAACTCATAAAATTCTGCAAAGTGTTTTATATGGTTCTAAATCTCGTATATGTTTTTAAACTTTTCCCCTTATCCCTCCACATAAACCACAATGTCTTTCCAAAATATTTTTTCCAAATTCATGGTATAAGGTGTGTAAAGGATTGTTTTCAAAACATGAACACATGGTATTAATTAATATTTTCAAAAAATAAACTTTTTTGCACTCATTTATATCTATGGGTTTTGGCTTAAATGGTGGGTTAATAAAAAATATGTGGTTTTGTCCATTTTTAAAAGTGGGTTCTATTTTTATTCATGGTATTTTCTATTTTAAGCCATTTCAAGAGTATGTTTGAATCATAATTCATGGTATTAGATGTGGGGAGTGGTTTTGAACATAAAAGATGTGGGTTTGGGTTTTGAAAGGTTTTTTTGAGTAGGTAAACCTATGGTTTTGCATGGAAGGATAGTTTTGGCTACTTTTGAGGTGATATTGATACTCGGCAAGTTATCTATGAATTTGATAAAGGTTTCTAATGTTCATGGTGGCCCACATAGGATATGGATGAAAGAGCCATAAGTGAAAACAACATAGTTAATGAAAGAATTGAGGGTGGATTTATTTCATCTCAATGCAACAAGTCTAGTGGTGAGAAGCTCACAATCAAAGTTTACATATGTAAGAGTGAAAAAGACAAGGAATCGGAGAAAATGAGAAATCAAGCATATGACATAATGATAAAAGAATATGAGAAATTCCTTGCAATGTAAATAAATTTGGAATGGTTACACATGTATGAATTGACATTTATGTCATGCACCTATGAATTTTGAGGACATATAAGAATAGTTCTTTATACTAGAAAGTCAATCAAGCTTGCATCATAGGATAGGATTGTTTGTGTGAAAAGGCTTCCAAATTTAGTACATGTGATATGATAAGAGGTCATTAGACACCTTAGGAATAGTATGATGATAAAAATGGATTAGGAAAACATTCAAAATTTGTTTGCTCAATGTGGTTCTTGCATTAGAGATATTGTTTAGACAACATGAAATCTTTGACAAGGGAAGATGTCAAAAAAATTATAGTGTATGTCAAAGATGGAATGCCCTAGGGAGAAAAAAACTTGATAAAGTGAAAGGAATAAAATATTATCATAGTGGAAAAATAAGGTCCTACTCAACAAAAGGAATTGTCTTTTTCTCAATAACCACCAAAATATCTATCTTTCTATTTCTCCATTGCACTTTTTGTAATAACTTAAAAGGTTATGTTTTACCTTTTTAAAGTAATTTGAGATAAATTAAATATAAAATATAACCATTTTACCATAAAGGTGATTATGAAGGTGGTTATGGAGGTGGTTGTGGGTGGTTACACCTATTATAACCTATAAACAGGAGTTGGAGCTCCTTTGTAGAGTTAGCTTCAAATGGGTTTAGGTTGGATTTATGTCGATTGGTTTTCTGATAGTATAATTTTTTCAAGTAAAAGGAAGGAATCTATAAATACAATCACATGAAGAATCAATAAATAAATGATTTATAGGACTTTGTTCCATGAGATTTTTTGAATGATGATATGCATTAGTATGTTAGTTTACTTTGATTCTTACTCTTTCATTTCACTAGAATGCTATTGTTAGATAATTAATGAATGTGAAGTTATTAAACATGGAAAGTTATATTGAATATACACTATCAAATTTTTCATTGATAATCTTTGGTGAGATTAAGAATAGGATCTTATGCCTAGTTTATTAGGAAATACAGGGTTGTTGAATATCCTTCTTTATAAGGTTATCCAATCTCCTTGGCGTATGTATCCTATCCATATGTTTAGTATATGCGTTTCCCATTTCATTTTCATGAAAAATAATTCCTTTTCTATACCTCGAATCTTGGACTATTATGGTGGTCCTTTGTGTTTAGCTATCTAGAGTTGTACTTTGTCTTTTCTAGGGTTATCAAAGTAGCTTCTATGTTTAACTAGCTAGAATAATCACACTCTTCCTTCCTCCTTTCCTTTTCATTTTTCCCTTCTCCCCATTTCCCCCTTAATTTCCTTTATATCTCATTTATGTAATTTCTATTTAAAAGTATGAAACCCCCCATAAAAAACATTTTTTTGTAAATAGATGTGAATATATTTTCCCCTACTTTTCTCTTTTTGGCTTTCAATAAAGGTAAATCCACCTAATAATAAGAGAGGGAATTTATCTTGTGTTGATGAATAATGCAAGGACTTAGTTCCCACACTACTGACTCAAAGTCACCAATTTTTCCCCTTGACAAAATTTTGAGCCAACATGCTTCTAACAATGTTTGTTTTTTATTTGGCAAGGTGAAGCCATAGGGTGGAGCAGTTGGTTGTGTCTCATCCTCCATCCTTCATAGAGCTTGAATTATGAATGCCATCATTCCATGACCTCCTCCAAGTCCTTCACTCCATTTCCATCCTCCAATATCCTTTAATATCTCATAAGGTCTCCTCCCTCTTTCATGCCATCCCTTCTAGGTTATAACATAGTCAGAATAACCTTTTTAAAAAAAAACCACCATTGTCAAACCCACATATTTTGTATAAATAGTTTTTTTATTAATGTTTCAAAAAAAAAGTTGAGGATTTCAACATTGTAATAGTTCCATGAGATCTATAGATAGTGTGTGTTTATTCTTGAGTATTTTAATCTTGTTTCAAGTGGTTGTGGTCTCCCAAATAGATCCTTGGATCTATAGTGCATCCTTTCTCAACCCCAATATGGATAGATCCTCATATCTATTTTTAATATTTTGTTAGGAGGTCAATTTTTGAAAAGGGGCACATTTATTGTTTTGAATAAATACACCTTCCAATTGAGTGATGAAGATGGAGGGTGAGGTTCAATTTGACAAGAGTTCAAACTCCATCACAGGTAAATAATCTTGTTCATTATCCTTATCTCATTACACTTTGAACACATACACAATTTCAATGGTAATCAACATCCTATATTTTGAGAGTGATTTGTACTATTTCCACTTAATT
This sequence comes from Torreya grandis, assembly GCA_037957365.1. Lineage (NCBI taxonomy): Eukaryota > Viridiplantae > Streptophyta > Pinopsida > Cupressales > Taxaceae > Torreya > Torreya grandis. The sequence continues at coordinate 1,624,687 of JARHVA010000777.1, forward strand.
ATACTATTGGATGCATTTTTTGTGTTATCTAATGTCCATATCTTTTTATTGTTGTCATTTTTATTGGAGGTCACTTTGTGACTTTGTTGCATTTACTCTTTTGAAGGGAAAATGAGATATTTTGTCAAAAGAAAAAACCTTTTAGGGTGTATTTATTATTGTCATATATTGAAATAGAGGGATTTATTATCTTGTGGGGGGTTTTTCTACTCCTCCTTGACTTCTTATTATGATAATGGAGACCCCATTCTTTGAATCCCTCAACACCTCTAATTACAACACATGGAAGATGAGATAAAGCTACATTTGTTGATGCATGGATTATGGAAAGTTATTCTTGGTGACTTTACTATTTTTACCAAGGATGAAGACATTGCTTAGGTTGAGTCTCTATAGGATCAAGAACTTTGGCTCATTCAACTCTAGATTTTAGATAGCTTGTAATCTCATATTGCATCTACCATGTCACCAAAGGAAGGATGGGATGCTATTAAAACACTTTTTGGGGAGGTCACTTCACCTGCATCTATTATTATTCCTTCTCCTCCATATATTTATGAGTATAATTTTTTTTATGACATGGTTTATCCTCCACCATCTTATTCTATTTGTGAGTATGTACTTCTTGACAGTGATTTGGATGTGGTGTTTTCTACTTCTCCTCTTCCTCCTTCTGTTAGTGAAGATATATTTGTTGGTGACATAAATGATGTTCCTCTATCACCTGATCCTCCTAGTGAGCATTTTATACTTGATGGTGATTTTCATGAGGAACATTTTCCTCCTCCTCCTCCTCCTCCTCTTATTTTTGAATACATGTCTTTTGAAGATGAGACATCGCCACCATTTATTATAGATGACCTAGATGAGACACCTCTACCATCTCTTATTGATGAATTAGATGAGGAACCTACAACACATATTACTTTTGTTCCTAATGTAGGCTTGATATTTGGTGGTAATATGCATGAGGTAACTCCTCCTCATCCACCCAATACTGTTGTTCATGTTCATCCTATTACCATAAGGGATTTTTTACTCTGTTAGTGGCTAATTTGGTTGGTGATTCTTTTAATATTCATACTACATGATCTAAAATTTATGGTATGTATTATTTATTACATGGTGTTTTTGATACTTCAATTATTCTTTTTGCAACATTCAACAAACTAGCTTGGGACATTATTTTGCATGAGGACTATTACTCACTTTTATAGGCTCACATATAATAGTTAACATTTCTTCCTATTGGAAGAAAAATTGTATTTTTTACATGGGGATATATTACCACACATATATGTGGTTCCTTACATCCAAATAATATATATAATTATGATCTATGCTTGGGGTGAAGGAAGTTATCCTTGGGGAGGATTATATATGACGTCCTTCCTTCCTTATTTTTTATTATGTTTTTACATGGGTATCTTAGTAGGCTGAGTATCTAGAACCCATTTATATAAATTTTTATTCCTATCCATAGCTTAAGGGAGGGTGTTGGTCTGTTCACACTTGTTTTTCACTAGTTTAGGTTAAGTTATGTTTAGGCTCTTAACTATGTGCACATGTGATTAATTCTTAATCTTGTGTTTAACCCCACCTATGGGTTGCACATGTTTGGGACCTATTCCTAAGTGGGTATGTACACATTATGTTGACATACCCACTATGGATTCCTCTCTCACTCTCTTATTTATTGGCACTCTTGGAGTGCATTTGTAAATGGAGAAGCTAAGAGAATTTTAGAATTACAATAGCTCCTTGAGAACAATAAATAGATGGTGTTTATTATTGAGAATTTAAAGATTTTTTCAAGTGGTTATGGTCTCCAACATAGAAATTGGTGATATTTTTTTTCATCCTAGATCAATCCCAATAGGAGGATTTACCACCTCAACATCTTATAAATAGCTATTTTCCACTCTACATCCAAGTGTGTGTTTACAATAAAATGGTTAAATGAGTTCTTGTAGATAATGGTTCAAGGCTCAACATTTGTAACATATAATTTCTCTCCTTAATTAACATTGGACCTTCAGGTTTAGAACCATATAATATGAGCATCAAGGGATTTAATAATATTTCATGATAATTATTGGGACAAATAACATTGATTATTATTGTGGGTCCCTGTACATTACCCACTTTATGCTAAGTTATCCCAAATGATTTGAACTATAAAATTTTCTTAGGACAATCTCAAATACATGAGATGTATGTATTTCCCTCTAAATTTCATGCATTCTTAAATTTAGTCATCAATAACTTATGCACACATGTCAAACATATATAAATTCCTTCAAACATTGTGAAATAGTCCAACCACATAATAATAATACATCGTAATCCTATAATCCTAATTTTGGATCTTGATATTTTCTCAAATTTGGGTATAAGGGATAAGGGTTGGGTAAAAATGAGAAAGGAATAGTGCAACCCATTTATTCTATAAATAATACAAATTGACAAGGTTTGGGTTTTTAAGAAAAAACTACAAGACACAAGTATATCTCTTGTAGTAAAATTTACTTTAAAAAGTCCAAAATAGAATGTATGAATATCTCTACAACTAAAAACCAATTTTTTAAATGTCATATAATCACTGAGAATGCTTCCATAAAAAAATTGACACTGGATGAGTTTTCCAATGATGAATAATTTATAGAGTACTTAGGGTCCTATGAGGATATCCCTTCCTTTCATCATAAGAATAGGTTTTCTCATGCCACCTCTTCATGATTACTTCAATGAGAGTAATGATACCAATGCACAACATGACACATCAAATTTTATTCCTACCACACCATATTTTATAGAGAGATCTACTTTGTTAAATGAAGAAACAATCCAATATAACTTTGGAATGGATAAAGACCCTCAACTAGTTTTACTTGCTACAATGATGTAGGATGTTGAAGGAAAAACCTATTGATAGGTCCCTCATGATTTTATTGAAATATTTGCTTAGGATTATTTAGACATGTCTGGGATTGATCCATTAGTGGTAATTCATAACATATTATTATACCTAGATGCAAAATAGTAAAACAAAAAAATTAAAAAATGCATCTTACAATGGCATTATCAATAAAAGAAAAAATTAAAAATCTCTTATATGTCACCTTTATAAGATCCATTACACATTATGATTGGGTGTCCAACATTGTTCCTATTATAAAACCTAATAGTGACATTCATTGTTGCATTGATTACCATGATTTAAATAAGGCTTGTCCTAAATATGAATTTACATTACTTAATATTAACATGATTGTATATTCTACAATTGCATATGAGACATTTTCATTTAAGGATGGATTCATAAGATATAACTAAATCAAAATTAACCTATAGATCAAGAAAATACCACATTTACCATTCCTTAGGGTAATAATTGTTATATAGTCATGCCTTTTGGATTAAAAAATGGTGGAGCCACATATCAAAGGACCATGACTCATATATTTCATAATTTTATATATAATTTTTTTTATTATTATATTGATGATTTAATCAAAAAATAAAAACATTACCAACATCACACTATTGATTTAAAAAAATATATTTAAGTGCTTGTGCAAGTTCAATGTTTGATTAAATCCAAAAAATGTGTTGTCAGGGCATCTTCAAGAAAGCTATTATGATACATTATTTTTTAGTGAGGCATTGAGCTTAATCTAAAAAAGTTGAAATCTACACTGCTAACTAGTCTAAAATAGTTTCAATTTTTGTAGGGCTAAATTTAGGCTATTCTACATTTCATTGCTCAGTTGGCTGATAAAACCATTCCTTTCAATGTTTGATAAAAAAGACAAAATTTATATAGGATGATGTATGTCAAAAAAAAATGATAAAATCAAAGCATATTTATCAAACCCCCCAGTACTTATGCCTCCTATTCTAGATAGATTAGTACTTTACATATCAACTACCCATGAGGCCCTAGGGGCCCTATTAGCATAATTTGATGATAATAAAAAAGAATGTGCAATTTATTATATTAGTCACTAGGTAGTTGATTATGAATGTAAATATAAAGAAATAGAAAAACTATGTTTAGCCTTAGTTTTTGATACTCAGAAGCTATGACATTTTTTTCTAAATAATGAGATTCATGTTATTATCAGCATTTAAAATATGCATCTATAGATGTTCTATCATGAAAGAGAATTTATTGATGGTCATGAAGCATGAGCACTTGGCATAGAGTAAAAAAACAATTAGTATAGGGCACAAAAGTATCCAACTCACCTACATGTACATAACATTCATTATCTTGTTACAACAATGGGAATGTCCACAAGATGTGGGACTTATTGACTATTTTTACCCACAGGCCAAATGGATCAACCCCCCATAGCTAAAATCTTGTATGGGGGCCTTTTATAATGTCATGGAGAATGTTGTAGAGACACTATGGGATGTTAAGAGTGATTGGAATGACTTAGGAAACTCTTGGTATTCCTCTGGTTCTTCATTATGTTCACCTACATATTTTAAGTCTAGTGATAGAAAATACAAGTAGGTAGTTTGTCAAAGCTATATCTCGCATGTACACTAGTTGTAGAGGAAGGTGACCACATGAGTTTGTTCACCTTGGTACAAATTTGATATGTACCAAGTTTGAGGCCTTTCATTAAAATTTAAATGAAGTTATACATGTGAAAACTTGGGATTTTGGGCATTTCTATTAAGATTCCCATACTTTGTTATTTGAGCTCAACTATCACCAGGATATCACATAGAAATAGTTATGGACTAGCCATCTTGAGAACTTAATATATCCACTTGGGAAGATTTTGGTACCATCACATCAAATGAGTTCATCCTTTTTGGTAAGAATAGCATCTCTTATAAATTTGGGACCTCCATGTTTCTCCCACTTTAGGATCTGAGCTTTTAAAGTTGGTCAAAAAACATAATACATTCACACAAACATCAAGTTAAATATTAGGTGAAAGTTTACCTATGTTTAAATTTGATGGTCTATGTGATGTCACTCATGTTCTATGGAATGATGAATGATGGTCACATGAATGACAAATTTAAATATAGAGCAAACTAAGTCCTTTTGAGCTTAAATTTGATAGTCATGTGAATGTCAAATGACATCACATAGACTATTAATTTTAAGACCATGGACTAGCTATTGGATTTCAAACAATGGGTCCTAAAAAGATCATAGGTCCTCACTAAATCTTACATCTCAATCTAATAGCATGAGATGAGTCAAATCATTAGATATCTTGAGGGGTTGACACATGGCACAAGCACGTGAAGCTATAGACTAAAAATGAGATATTGAGGATTAACACATGCTTAACACATGGCATAAGTAGAGATAAGGTTGAAAATTTAAGGGTAGATCTGAAAACTTGTGGGTATCTATACATAGGTAGATTGACAGAGTGAATGAGAGTCAATGTGTCAATGAGCGAAGTCATATTTTGATAGCCAATTAGAGTGAAGGGGAGCCTAGGGATTTTGATGGGGGTCAAGATTCCATTTTTGACCATGGAAAGTAGGGTCTTAAAGGGTTTTCCCAATGTTATAAAATCTCAATACAACACCATTAAAGGGATGCAACCATATAGTAAGATATAGATAACATAAAGGGACTACCCATGTGGCTAAATATGAACTTTTGGCTTGTAAGTTTGCATCATAAAGGGATCCTTCTTTGACTATGTTTTCCATTTCTAGCAGAAGGAGCTAATATTTTAAAGGGTGCCACAAAGGTAAAAATGTGGACCCTAAATTTTGTTATAATGGACCAAATTATTGAAAGTGACCTTTCTCTCCATTATGCATGCCATGACAACTAATCAGGAGAAATTGGTAATGAGACATGATTCTAAATGATAGATCTGAGTGTTGTAACTGCATTGTTACTAATATCTAGTTGGAAACAACTTGATCCTACCATTAAAACCACCATGAAGCATCACATAGAGGATATTATAATGGTGTAATGGACTAGAGTTACTTGGATCAATCAAATGGTCTAAATGAGCATATTTATAGAGGTAGTTTTAACCACTCTTCAAATAGATTTGAACTGACTAATTCCCCTTTTGAGTACCAAGGCCCCTTTCTCTTTTGTCCTTTCTTCTATAAATATAGCTCTTGAGATATTGTAAAATAGGTTCCACTCTTTGTAATGTAAATCCATATTGGAATGACATAATAATTACCTTTGAACATTAATTCAAATCTAATTTTCAATTCTTGAATAATTTTCTAAGTGTGCAAGTGATGTATGGTGATACAAAGTGATTTTCCTCTATCCTTTCTTCCCTTATCCTTTCATGTTTGTGAAAGAATTTATATTATAATAGGTTATATAAGGTGTTATCAAATACACGATCCTATCTTTTAAGTGTGTAATGAGTCTTAGTGCCTACAACTAGCCTATGGTTCACTTACCTTAGATAGCTCTCATACATCTCACCTTCATATTGAAATACTCATGTTATAATCCATAAGACTTGGAAATCAATTTGTGTGCCTTATTTATTAGTGCAATAAATTATGATGGTCATATGGAATACATATTGGTGTATCACCCCCTTATATTAGGTTTATTTCATGCAACTTCTAACTCTTTTACCATAAGCAAGCATTAGCATAGGTGAAAGAACTTTAGACACATTCAGGGAGCTAGACCTTAAAATCTAGAGGCTCATTTCCATAATAGGTATACCCACATACTTGGAAATGTTCCCATGTTTCCTAAAGTTGGAAGAGGCTTGAACACCTTCTTATAGGGTGCAAAATTTGGTGACAATAATTTTTGACATGCCCGATGGGACCAAAGTCCAAGAGAGTGGAAATATTATTGGTGTGTCTTTCCTCTATTAGCTTTTGGAAGTAAGAAATCTAACACCAACAATAACTTTCGATGATAGCTTCTAGTTGTAAGTAGCCCAAATATATCTTATTAAAGTTTTGATCAATTTTTATATTTCCATTTATGCATGAGGTTTACATGAACAACCATGGTGAATACCCCTACCATGGACCTCCTTACTAGCCTTGCTATGAACCTTAATAGTACTCTTATGAGTCTTGTCATGAGGAACAAGATGTTTCTATGGAATCTATATTGAGGTATTATAAGGCAAGACATAGATTCATACAAGCTAGAATGCAACAAGTGGAAGATATTCTTGATCCCCATCATTACCCTCCTCCTCCATTTTTTACATCTTATATCAAGTCTTTATTGGCATCCATATCACATTTACTAGTTATTGAAGATGAAATGATAATATGGGATGATGAGTATGATATACTTTTTGATAATCTCATGGAATGTTTGAGAAATGTTATCCAAATTCATATGTAGACTTTGAAGATGTTTGAATAACTAGAAGGAACTCAATGGGAGATTATGGAATAAATGGACTTAGTAAAGAAATGAATTAAATTGTTCCAAAACTTAGAAGTTTTGGTTGATAAATATTTTAATAACACAAAAATAACACAATAACAATGAATTCTCTAAGAAGAGATGTTTTATTAGTCAAGGTTGCAATACAACTATATGCTTATCTTTGGGAAGAGATGTCTGATTTAGATTTCAGGTTACATCTTAATTTATACACATTTTGAAAGTAGGGGGAGGATGTGTAAGGTCACCAATCTCAAGGGAGATTAAGTGGTTTGACTTCCATGATTTAAAACAATATAGAATTCGAGGAATTAATATTTTTAGAAACTTACTATTTTTAGACTGCACTACTAAAATTGAAACTTGGGGCACTTACATTGGGTTTTTGAGGGTTAAAAACCATCAAGAAAAGATCCATTCCATCTCATTATGTTATCCTCATTCTTATATTTCCAACGGTTCAAATGGAAATTCAATTAGAGCTACGGTGCAAAAGTTATGGCTCCTGGAAGTTCCATCATCAATTGAGGTGGAACCATCACCCGAATTATCCCCTGAATTATTGCCCAAATCATTCCTCCCTCCTTGAGAAGAAATGGTCCCCATTACATCAATGTTCCTCATCAGGTGTGGTAGTTGTGTCTTGATTTGATTCTCTATGATCCACTCACCTTGGTGGCTAAGCTGGCCCCTTTTGACCACCTGATAAAGTAGAATCGAGCATCCTCTTGTTGTCTTCATCCAGGTGTCCACAATCTGATCCTCCTCTACTAGAGCAAAACTTTGTGGATTAAGCTAATCAATGTCTAGTTTTTATATTATGACTGAAGTGTCTAATACAGGTGGATGATATGGTTTGAGGAGCTCTACATTGAATATTGGATGCAGACCAAGTTATGCTGGTAAGTTCAGCTCAAAATCATTTTCTCCAAATTTTATGGTGATGGTGTAGGGACCATATCATAGAGGCCAAATGTTTCTATGTGGGATTGTAAGTCATTCCTTATAAAACTACAACCAAACCTTATCACCCACAATAAAATGTTATGCAATCCTATGTTTGTCATGGTGTTACTTATACTTTTGATGCATCTTCTCCAAGACGTCATGAACTTGATCCTAGATGTGTTGCATTTATTTAATGAACTTTATTGCTTTTATTGCCTTATATCTTCCAGGAGGTATGTATTCCATGGTTGAGAATGGAATGACTATATCAATTGGTGCCATGGGTTGGAACCTGAAGCATACTTGGAATGGACTGTGCTTAGCCAAGTTATGCAGGGCCCGATTGTATCCATGTTCTATGAAAATAAGCCCCCAATCCCATGTGCATGGATTTTTGGAGTGATACATCTAAATCATGTGAAAAATCAAGTGGTTCACCACCTCTGTTTGACCATCAATCTATGGATGGAAGGTTATGGACTTCATCAAATTGGTATCCATCATCTTCCATAGAGTGGACTAGAAGATGCTTAGGAACCTGTTGTCTCGATTTGAGATAACGGACTTGGGGAGACAAAAATGGATCCATACATGACTAAAATATAGTTGAGTAGTTTATTAAGTAGATATATTTTTATTACAAGCAATCATGATAGACATTTTTGAAAAACAATCAACTATAATATAAATATAGTCCTTGCCATGTTTTGAAGTGGGCAAACCTGAGAGAAAATCTATTGAGATAGATTCCCAAGGCCTGGTTGGTTCTTGAAATGGCATGTACAATCCTTGATTATTATTTTTTGGCTTGGATATCACACATGAGTTGTAATATTTGAGATACATTTCCACATCCTTTCACATATGGGGCCAGTAGAAGTGTTTTTTAAGAATTGCCAATGTCTTTTCTACACCAAAGTGTCCAACTATCCTACTAAAATGTGATTCCCATATTATCTTCTATTGATATTTTTAAAGTACCTAATATGTATCAAAAAAGGTAGGATCTACTTCATATAGATCACCCTAAGTGGCAGTCTCATGTCCACACAAATCAAGAACTATTGTGGGTGTAGTAATTGGTGGGCGGCTTAGATAGTCTGCAGTTGTATTTGAGCTCCCCTTTTTGTGTTTAATTATTAGATGGAATTTATAAAGATATGTGGCCCACTTTTGGTGCCTCTCATTTCATATTTTTCTGTGTCTAGATGAATTCCAATGGTCTGTGGTCAGTATGGATGACCATCTATTTCCCCAAGATGTAGTGTTTTCATTATTTACAGGCTTACACAATGGCATAAAGCTACTTATCATATGTTGGATATTTATTGACTATATCATTGAAAGTTTCATTGTGATATGAAATAGGATGGCCATATTTCATGATGATAGCTCCCATGGCATATTCAGATGCATCTATCATCAACTCAAAAGTTTGATGCAAATTTGGCAAGGTAAGAATAGGGGTTGAGCAAAGTCTATCTTCAAATTCTCAAATTCCCTTTGTTGTATTTCACCCCACTAAAATGTATCTTTATATCCTCCTTTAGTCACTTGGGTTAGTGACCAAGAAACATGTGAAAATCTAAGAACAAACATGTGATATAAATTTTCAAGACTCAAGAAGCTATGAAGTTCTATGAGGGTCCTTGGTATAGGCCAAATAACCTAAATCTTTTCTGGATTAGCATAGACCCCTTCCTCATTCACAATGTACCTAAGTTACTAAATTATTATCATCTTGAATATGCATTTATCAAGATTTGAATATAAATTATGCTCTTGAAGAGTTTGAAGCACCTTATAAACATATTGTAGATGTTCCTCCCATGTTCTACTTTAGATGAGTATGTCATCCAGGTAGACAACCATGAATAAATTGGTGAAGGTTCAGAGGATGTCATCCATCATCCTCATGAAGGTTGAAGGTGTGTTACTTAAGCCAAAAGGCATAACCAACCATTCAAAGAGCCCCTCCTTAGATTTGAATACAGTCTTCCAGACATCAGTGGGATTGATGGGAATTTGGTGATAGCCATATTTGAGATCAATTTTGGTGAAGAACTTCACACCATGGAGTTGGTCTAGTAGGTCATCAATCCTAGGGAGAGGGTAGTGATTCTTCACAATGATTTTATTTAGGGATCGATAGTTAATGCAAAGCCTCCATGTTCCATCTTTATTTGGTACCAGGATAATTGGGCTACCATAGGGTGAACAGCTTGGCCTAATGTGACCCTTTTGGATCAATTCTTGAATATATATTTTTATCTCATAATTCTCCAAAACTAATCTATGATACATAGGAATGTTAGGCAAAGGTGATCCTAGGATCAAATTGATATAATGTTTTACCTAGTAATATAGTGGAAATCATATGGGTGAGTTGAATACATCATCATATTCTCTTTGATTTGTCCCATCTACTTCTATTATTGTGTTGATTGTGTAGTCAGGACTACAACATCAGCCTTCTTGGATTTATATGGTTTGACCATCATGAGAATTAATTTCTATCTTTTCTACCAATCTCTTACATTTCTTGGCATTGATTATGGAGACAGATGTGGGAGGTAGTACCTCTGGTACCATGTAGCATCATGTTCCAAGAGTGAGGGTGATTCTTTGGGTTTGTGATTCATAAATGCCATGTCAATCATATATGAATGGTTGACCAAGGATTACATCACAAACATCTAGATTGACCACATCACACAAGACTTCATCTTAGAAAGGTTTTATTACATATGAAAGAAGACACTGATGGGTGACACAAAGGTCTCTCCCTGGGCTCAACCATCCAATATTGTATGGCTTTAGGTGAGGCTTCATGGATAGATTTAGACTTTTAACAACTTTAGTAGAGATTAAATTATTTTGACTCTCACTATCAAGAATGAAATATAGAGGCTTACCTTTTACCCATAATTTAGAGTGAAACAACTTTTCCTTGTCATTTGGCCTTTCCTCACAGGTTTGTGATGAAGCAACGATGGTGTCAAAATCAACATCTACAATCTCTTCTTCATCCTTTTCAACTGTAGGTTGTGTATGAGACAGAGTAGTATATGTTGAGTATTGTGACTCAAAAATTAGTGACTTGATGGCTCAACATTCTTCTTTGGAGTGAGTTCTAATTTTTTGGTAATCACTCCATTTTCCAACCTTCCCCTTCTGGGGTTTCTTATCTTTAAACTCCTTTTGCTTCTAATTTTGGCCTTGTGTTTGACCTTCCTTGTCACTTTTCTATTTTGAAGGCTGACTCTTCATATTCTTTCTGCCATTATTATACTCAATCTTCATTACAAACTTGTATGCCTCACCGAGGGTTTCCAAATTGAAGAGTTCCATTTCCCCCCATATGTACCATTGTAGTCCACCATGATATTTGAGAGTCTTATGTTTCTCACTTTCTTGGATGCCCAATATTATAGACAAAGAATGAAAAGTGGCTATGTAATCTTGAATAGATTGGTCCTTACCTTGGTGAAGTTGTTGCCACTATCTGTATAGATCATCATATGCTCCAATGGGATAGTATTCTTCCTTTACCACTTCCATGAAATCATCCTAGGTAGGTTCCACCTCAAGAGCAATGGCATTTGTAATGAACCTATTTTTGTACACTTCCCACCAATTTTTCATGGGCAATGATGCTTTCAAAAGATCAAAAGTGATCTTTTATCCATCGATGAATTTATTTATAGAGTAGGAATACAATTGATCCAACTAATTTTCTACTACATTAGCATTGATTTTTCCTTCAAATGTAGGAATATCAAGATTCACCTGAACCTTGAAGGGTGTTGGGGCATTAAAAGGATATTCTATAGATGAAGAGCCAAGAAGTGCATATGAGGAGCTAAAATTTCCCATCAGGAGTTGTTGGAGAATTTGGGAAAATTATTGTAGCATTTGTGTTTGTTTCTATTAGAGGGCTTCATTCACCATTTCCTTGAAAGGATCAGATGTCTTAATGTCATTTTCCATTTGAAGTCACTTGGATTTAATAGGTGGATAGTTTGGAAGATTTATTATTTTCCACCCAAGCTTCTTGTAGCCTAACCTCATCCTTAGGATCATACACTCTCAAGACAAACCAATCTGATACCACTAATCTAAAACTTATAAGTTTTGGTTGACAAATATTTTAAGAACACAAAAAAAACACATTAACAATGAATTCTCTGAGAAGAGATGTTTTATTACTCAAGATCGCAATACAACTATATGCTTATCTCTGGGAAGAGATGTATGATTTCTATTTTGGGTTACATATTAATTTATATAAATTTTTAAAGTAGGGGGAGGATGTGTAAGGTTACCAATCTTGAGGGAGATTAAGTGGTTTGACTTTGATGATTTAAAACAATACAAAATTTGAGGAATTACTATTTCTAGAAACTTACTATTTTTAGACTACACTACTAAAATTAAAATTTACGGCACTTCCATTGGATTTTTGAGGGTAAACATCCATTAATAAAATCTCCATGCCATCTCACCATGTTATCCTCATTCTTAGTTTTCCAATGGTTTAAATGGTGAGGCAATTAGACCTATGGTGCAAAAGTTATGGCTCTCAAAAGTTCCATCATCAATTGGGGTGGAACCGTCACCTGAATTATTGCCCAGATCATCAATGCTCAATATATAGGCTAGGTATGTAGGAGGATAAAGAGCTCAAAAATAAACATGTTATTGAAGAGTTTTAAGAAATATATTGGTAAGATGTAGCTCTTTCTTATGTAGGTGTCTCTCCTTCCAATCATCCCAATAAGTCACCTATGAGCTCACTAGTGCTTTCCTCTTTCCTAAATCCATGCCCAATCCATCTCCTACCCATCACACTCTATATCCATTTCATTATCCCCCATCACATCTCATCCTTCCACTACATCTCATATTCTAGATCTTTCACATGAGCCTATCTTGAGGGAGGTAAGTGGAGGGGAGAAAATACAATCCAAAGATAACCAAGAAGATGTCATGAGTGACTATGAGGATGAAATCACCATAGGGACCCCCCTTGGTGACCACAAGGTCAACTCTACCTTCCTAGATGAATAAAAACACATTGAAGATCCTATCATATCTACTGGTATAGAGTTTAATATGGAAGAGGAAATTATTAAAGACTCTTTTGTAGTTATCCATGAGAAATGTGGCCAAGACCCAAAGGGAGGGGAATTTGAGGAATACTCCTTATCCAATCATAAATTTTTAGATGAGCATCTCAAGCACAAATATGAAGGTCATTATGTTGATCAAGAATTTGATATCATATATCAATCTGGTGATGCTAGTGTCCAAGATGTTGTAGACATGGACAGTGAGGGTAAGGTAGAGGTTGAAGTTACTAAAGAATAGTTGAGATACCCCCATGGTATTGATACATATTCAAAGATATGGGGACATGAAGAAGAGAAGCTTGATGCTCTCAAACATCAAGCACATTATGTTAATGATGATTAAAAGTATTAAATGGAGCTCTTTCAAGAGCTTGAAGATCTTTGCCAAATTGAGGGTCAAGTACTTGAGAATCTAGAGGAAAATTTTTCTATGAAAGATAATGAACAAGATTGGGTGGACTATTCAGATCTCCTTGATGAGCTTGAGGAACTTGTACCTAAAGAAAAACCCAATATTATTGAGAACACTATGTAGATCAAGAAGGTAAGCCTTGTTGAACCACCATTAGATATCATAGCTGAGGAACTATATGAAAAGGTTGAGGCTATCTGGATGCACATAGCTAACCTATTTTTAGCTGCTTTGTTCTCATTGAACATCATGATAAAGGGGTTGACCATTTTAATAAATAAGAAGTAGGCATCAAGACCAAGAGTCAAGAAACTACCTACCTCATTCAATCCCTCATCTTTTGATGCAAGATAATTATCAAACTTATCTTTTGATACTAGAGGAAGTGTTCATCTTAGATCAGTTAGTGTTTAGGTGTTTTTTTCCCTTCTTGTAGGGTGTTCTAATAAGTTCTCTTGAGTACATGTGTTTTTTGATTAGTTCCTTTATTTATGTTTTGTTCCTATTGTTTTCTATTATTTGGTGTGTTGTTCAAGGATTTTTGTATGTCAAACCTATTGTACATGTGACTTCATATCCAAATGGATAGGATTAGGCAACTGGTATGGGTTCCTTTTGTATAGGTAGACATGCAACCCTTGGGAAATCACCAAGAATGTCCACCATTTTTTCCCACAGGTCAAATGGGTCAACCCTTATAGACAAAATATTATATGGGGGCCTTTTATAATGTCATGGAAAATGTTGTAGAGACCCTATGGGATGTTAAGACTTATTTGAATGACTTATAAATCTCCTAGTATTCATCTAGTTTTTCATTGTGTTCACTTAGGCATTTTGAGTCAGTGATATAAAGTGCAAGTAGGTAGTTTGACAAAGTTATAAATCATGTGTGCGGTAGTTAAAAAATAAGGTGACCAAATGGTTTTTTTCACCTTGGTCCCAAGTTTATATGTACCAAGTCTAAGGCCCTCTACCAAAATGAAAATGGAGTTACACATGTGCAAAGTTGGGTTCTTGGGCATTTCTGCTAAGTTTCCCATAGTCATTTGAACTCGACTATCACCAAGATGTCATGAAAAAGTAGTTATGGACCAACCATATTGAGCACTTAATATCTCCACTTGGGAAGCTCTTGGGACTATCACATAAATTGGGTTCATCTTTTTTTTAGGAAGATCATCTCTTACAAATTTAGGACCTCCATGTTTCTCATGTTTTAGGATCAGAGATTTCAAATTTAGTCAAAAAACATAAGACATTCATGTGAACATCAATTTAAAGGTCGAGTGAAAGTGAACCTATGTTTAAATTTGGTGGTTTGTGAGATATAAATCATGTTCTATGAAATGATGAATGACAGTCACACAAACATAAAATTTAAATATAGAGCAAACTAAGTCATTTTGAGCTTAAATTTGATGATCACATGACCATCAATGATGGTCACACAAATGTCAAATGACATCTTATAAAATGTCAATTTTAAGATCATGGACTAGCCATTGGGTTTCAAAAAATGGGTCTTAGAAATATCAACGGTCCTCACTCGATTATACATCTCAATCCAATGATGCAAGATGAGTCAAATAGTCAGAGAGCTTGAGGGGTCAATGCATGGCATAAGTATGTGAAGCTACAGAATAACAAGAAGATATTAAGGATTAACATGCATTCAACATGTGGCATAAGTGGAAAAAAATTTGAAAATTCAAGGGTAGATCTAATAGCTCAGGGGCATCTGTGCATAGGTAGATTGATGGAGCAAATGAGAGTCAATGTGTCAATGAGCTAAGTCAACTTTTGATAGCCAATTAGAGAGAAGGGGAGACTAAGGTTTTCAATGGGGGTTAGGAATCCATTTTTGACCAAGGAAAGTAGGGTCTTATAGGGTTTTTATAATGCCATTAAATCTTGACCCAATGCTATTAAAGGGACACAACCATGTAGTAAGATATAAAGAACATAAAGGGACTGCCGATGTGGCTAAATATGAATTATTAGCTTGTAAGTTTGTGTTATAAAGGGATCCTACTCTAACTATGTTCACCATTACTAGTAAAAGAAGCTAATATTTCAAAGGGTGTTATGAGGGCAAAAAGGTGGACCCCAACTTTTCTTCTAATGGACCAACTTCTTGAAAGTGACCTTTCTCTCCATTTTGCATACCATGACAACCACTCAAGAGAAGTTGTCAATGAGACATGATTCTAAATGATGGATATGAGTGTTTTAACTATATTTTTATCAATACCCAACTGAAAACAACTTGATCTTATCATTATACCCACCATGGAGATTTATAGAGAGGATATTGTAATGATACAAGGGATTGGAGTGACCTAGATCAATCAAATGGTTTGAATGAGCATATTTACAAAGGTAGATTTAAATGATTTTCAAATATATTTGAACTAATTGATTCCCATTTTGAGTGTCATGGTCCCTTTCTCTTATGGCCTTTCTTCTATAAATATAGTTATTGAGTTATTTAAAAAGATATTACACTCCATTATGGTGAAGCCCTATTGGAATGACATCATATTTTTCCTTGAACATTATTATAAATCTAATTTTTAGCTCTTGAACAATTATCTAAGTGTGAAAGTGATGTATGGTGATAAAAAGTGATTGTCCTCTATCCTTTCTTCCCTTATCCTTTCATGTTTGTGCAAGAGTTTCTATTCTAATAGGTCATATGAAGTGTTGTCAAGTGTATGAGCCTATCTTTTAAGTGTATAATGAGTCTTAGTTCCTGCAACTATCCTATGGTTCACTTGCCTTGGATAACTCTCATACATCTCGCCTTCATATTGAAATACTCATGTTAGAATCCATAGGACTTGGAAATCAGTTTATGTGCCTTGTTTCTTAGTGCAGGAAAGTATGATGGTCATATGGAATATATATTGGTGTATCACCCCTTTTGATTAGGTTTGTTTCACACAAATTCTAAATCTTTTCCCATAATCAAGCATTAGAATAGGTGAAATATCTTCAATACACATTTAAGGAGATAGCCCTTAAAATTTAGAGGCTCATTTCCACAAGTACACCCATATACCTGGAAATGTTCCCATGTTTCCTAAATTTGGAAGAGGCTTGAATACCCTCTTCTAGGGTGCAAAATTTGGTGACAACAAGACTCTTTTGATCCTTAGGATGAACCTTCAGAGTAAGCCAAATTATTTCCAATCTAAGTGAACCTATTTTAGGACCAACACACATACCTATAAGAGCAAAATGAAATATATGACTAATGTTAAACCTAAGTTTTTTGAGAGAAAAGGGAGGGATAAGGAAAGATATTTACTAAAATGGAAACATGGTGTTGCAACAAGAGTAAAGTGAGTACCTCACCTATTTATGACACCATAAAACTAAGGGGACTGAATGCATGACCTCAGATCAGGTATCAAATGCATAAGTGTTTTTCATAGAGGTAAGGGAACACAATGCAACATTGAGAGGGATGACAAATGGTCTACAAATAATTATTACATAGATCTTTGGATACATAGGGTGTGACCTATAAGGGATTTCAATTTTGTGTGGAGGTGTGAAAGGAGGACAATAATTAGAGGGATGAACATCCATAAACAAGGATAAAAAATATTAACTGCACACAAAACACATAGTATGAATGGAAGATAGTCCAGTTCTCATTAATTCCAAGGCCTAATCTAATATTACAAACTCAAATAGGCAGAGCTTTGATATACTAAGGAGAGGGATACTTATACAATAAAAATTTAGGATTATGTAGAGTTGAGCAATCCCTTGTTCAATAAATTCACCACTTAGGATGGTAGATAGATATTTGAATTTAGAGGTTGGCATTCATGGCTCTAAGTCAATCATGAAGACCAAACTACCATGTAAAAAGTCACCAAGTACCATCCTCCTTAAATTCTATTTGACAATTGGAATCTGAAAGTGGTTGGAAGGATTCTCATGGATCCATGTGTGCATCTGGGAATGAAGGATACTGAGGCATCCAATGGAGGCATGTGAAAATGATCTAAAATTTAGAATTTTATTTTGGGATTGAGGCTGGCAAGATGAGGTCACATGTTTTCTTTTAATTCCATTATAATTTCATTTATCATTTGAAATTTCAAACACTATTTATGATATATTTGTAGTTGTGCTTACTAGGACCTTCTTTGTTGATCTATAATAGGCTTTGATGGTGTTGAATTCATGGTTCTCATGGATATCTTCTTTACCAATTTATGAAATATAGTATAAATGACAACACTAATTGTTATGGTGGCACACTAAAAAAATATTAGATATTTGTTCTTGGGGTTGTTGAAGCAATGGCAAGTGAAATTGGAGTAGATCGTGTAAGGATCTAACTATCTCCATTTTCAACTTATTATGATTTTGGAAACTCAAATCTTGAGGCCCTAGAACTATACATGGTAGAGGCTTTAAATAGATACAACATCTTATATGCCCACTATGTAGAACCCATAACGATAACTCTAGGAGAGTCTATGACCACAAAAAAAAGTCTATTTTCAATAAGGAATGCATTCAAGAGATCATTCTTAGTTGCAAGAGGCTATGATATAAAACATGACAATGTAAAAATTACAAGTGGTAAAGCTGATCTTTTAGGTAATGGTCAAATTTTCCTAGAAAATCTAGATTTGCTTGAAAGGTTTGAGCTGAATGTTCCTATCAAGAAATAAAATATGGATACTTTCTACATTCCTAATCCTTTTGTTGGCTACACATACTATCCATTATTGGATATTCATTAAGACCTCTGAAACTGATCCCATCCCCATTATTATCATTTTAGAGTTAAAATAAATGTATCTATGGGGAATATTTTTTTAACAATGTCAATATTTACTATTTATTAAACTGGATCATATCTATGCTTTTAGTTCTCATTTTTATCTATGCTCTATTTAGAAACCATGGTTTCATGATTGGCTTCATCAGATACTAGTGCAATTTTTCAAAATGTAATCATAGTGGAAGAACATTGGTTATACTTAGATTTTGGGTAAAATCCCTTTATAATTTTCCCAGAATGTAAGTTTGACAAATTTATCTCAGTTACTTAGTGCAATTGTTATTTCTTAAATTTTCTATATAGTCGATCCTGGTATTGGTATCGATACAAACACAAGATAAAATTTTAAAAATATAATCAAATAAGTAAAACTAACCACATGATAATATGTCTATATAGAGTGAATAATAAAAATTAAATAAATATAAAATAATTCAATGCCAAATGTCACATGTCACATGTCACACTATTTAATTTAAAATATAGAATGGGGGTTATTAGTGTGAATCAAGGAACAAATATTAAAAAAATCTTTCATAATTTATTAAATAACAAGTTTCCAAAATAGTATGTGGAAAAAAATTACTATCTATTGATAGTTTTGATAAGGCATTGGGATAAATTTAGGAGCATCAAAAGGAAGAATTTCATTTATAAAATGAGCTTACAAACAGTAATGAAAATGAAAAATGATAGTCAAATTAATTGTGAACGAGTCTTGGAGGAATTAAAGAATAAGATTTGTAGGTTTTTTTACACATTAATAATAATATCTACCCAAGAATTCATCTATACCACTTGGTTGGTACACAAATAGATCTTTCAAGTTCTGAAGGCCATTAAGATTAGATCATCATTTTTTAAAATATTTTTGAAAAATTAAGTTATAATTTTTTATTTTTTTTCCTCTAGACATAGCCATTGCATAGTATATATAACTCTTAATTTTTTCATAATATATATATATATATAGCCATTGCATAGTATATATAACTCTTAAATTTTTCATTATATATATATATATATTATGAAAAATTTAAGAGTGATATATACTATGCAATGGCTATGTCTAGAGGAAAAAAATAAAAAATTATAACTTAATTTTTCAAAAATATTTTAAAAAATGATGATCTAATCTTAATGGCCTTCATCACTTGAAATATATATTTGTGTACCAACCAAGTGGTATAGATTAATTTTGGGGAGTGTGTGTGTGTAGTCATCTTCCTGTACACATCCCCCATTTTTATAAAAAATGGTATACCCATGTACATATCCTTGTACATGTACTTGTGTAGATGATATTTATAGATTATATAACACCTCATTCTTGTATAGTTCATAAACTCAGACCTTAATTGTTCCTCTCAGTTATTGACCTTTCCTACTTCTGTAAATCTTGCATTTTCTTTACCTTGTGCCCCTTGGCCTATATATCTTAGTCTAACTAGTCTTATGTTAATGACCCATACCTTGTATCTTTTCTAGAATGCTTAAAATGTACTTATATTTCATATCTACAATTTTTGAATGTCTACTTTCTTGCCTAATCCCTGGATACTAACATCTAAAACAAACACTAACATCGATGTTGGTGTTTTAACCCAATGCCAGTGTCTAGTGCATAAATTTAATGTATTTTATAAATGAAATGCATCCTAATGGTCGACCTAAGTGATTTAACATGAGTTACTTATCCAAAGGGATTGATATAAATACATGATCAACCCTCATTCATTCTTAACCTAACAACATGAAAAAAATACTAATTATTCTTATCAAAGAGCATTCAAAGAATATTCAATTGAATAAATCTTTCCTATTTCCATATCAGTCATAGGCACAACACATATACAATTTTGAAGTACTAAAAGGAACGTCCCAAGAGCTCAATTTTATAAGTTATAAGTTATGTCACTATTATACTTGATTTGCACATATTGTATGATTCACACAAAAACCAACATATAAGGGAGAACTACATCAGTTTGAGGCCCTCTTCAGAATATTGGACATGTAAGCAACACTCACTAACAAAGGGGTATTTGGGGTCAGGTTGACACCTTGTACCCACTAACCCATTTTTTTCCAAGGTCACCATGAAGATGAAGAATTAGGGTTTTAAATTTTTTTGAGGAGTGACAATCCATGACATAAATTTGAATGTGCCATAGTAAAGGAAAATTCAAACCAATAAGCATCCAAGTTGTTACATCCTTTTTCAGTAGGTATTTTTTACAAGACACTTGCATATAACCCAGATAGTAGCATCGATATAACCATCTAATGCTAACATTAATGTCCAGAGCCCTAAAAGCATAAGATCCATAATCTACTTCTTATTTGATTTCTACCTTTTCTAGATCAAATACTATTTTAGCATCGAAAACAACTAAGTATATTACTTCTTTGTAATTTCCATGCATAACTTAGTTATACTTTCTATATTTAGACTATACTCAACATAATAAATTTAGTTTATGTTTATATATGATTTTAGTATTTAATTGACCTACTGTAGATTTGATTATCATCTTTGTGCATTGTCATTTCTATATTCTTAACCATATTCATACCAATTTATGATTCCTACAACCAATTTAGGATTAAAAATTTGGTAAACTTGATCTTGGAACATTAAACCCTAGGTCAATTAGGGTTTTCCATGAGCATATTTGTAAATTATTTCATGGTACAATACCTTATATTTACTATGGTTTTCTACATTAGTTGTCTGCTTCAAGCCATCTGATCCATAAGGGATTCAAAATCTATATTCATGCACGTTAATTCTTGTTCTAACATTTATAATGAGAGGGGTTTAAAGTGGAAATAAAACTTAATCTATCTTCAAATTTTATTTTGAAATGTTATAGATCCAATATTTATATGCCAATGTGCATAATATAAACCATTTATTTTACCTAAGTCTTATTCAAGTGATAAATACCATCCCACACCCATTATTCATCCAAAAATTGTATTGGATTCCATAGTATATGATGTTACTAATTGAAAATGTAGGATAGCTCAACCGATCCCACCACCTATTAAATATATAAGAGGTGCCTCCTAAACCTAATCTAGTAATAAAATCTAAAGGATATGCCATTATTGACCAATTTATAAATACACATGCAATTTTTTTTAACCTTGAGCTCTTAAAATAATCTAATGTCTATAAGGATATATTATATGAGGCTTTGCATGAGACACAAGTTCTATGTTCTATTGAGCCTACTTATTTTACAAATATTATGAAATATATTAGGAATAATAACAAGTTCATCAACTTTGATCCAACATATTTACCATATAAAGATATTGTTGACAAAATTTTCCCTTTGTTCATATAAGTGACAATTAAAAGTAAAGGTATTAAAAGAGTGTTCATTAAAAATAAATCAGGCCTAAACATTTGTAGCATAAAATTGATAACCAACATAGGTATTAACATGAACCTTATTCAAAACACAATTATACCCATAAAAGCATTTAAAAATTCACATATCCCTTTGGTTGATCAAATTACATTGGATGTGACCTTAGGATTAAAAATGATTTTAATTACTTTTTAGGTCATGTCTCAATATTTATAGTATAACTTATTTTTATGTAGACCTTGGATACATTTAATGGAAGTTATCCCATATAATCTTAATTTATGTGTAAATTTCATACATAAGAGGACCTTATTATCCATGCCTATTGATGATGAACCTTTAAAATTTTACAAAATGATACATTTTGAAGCTGAAGGCATCCCTACAGTGGTACCACTTAAACAATACATTCCTCTTGAACATATATGTACATATGAAATAGTATATTCAAGTATAATTGAAGTTTTATCTATAGATTAAAATAAGGAACTAAATTTTGAGGTACACATAGATATGCATAAGGACAAAGAACCATTACCAAAAGAGCTAGTAAAATTACAAGAGCCCTAAACATTTGAGCAAGGAAGAAAATGGCCATGTTTTAAATTACTATGATAGTGATGATGATACTTCATATGATATTATAGATGATAATATGTGAAACTTAAAATTTGATCCACTTGATCACCTACCACATAACCTATTCGAGCCTATGGGTCCTGACACATATAAGCTAGACCTTCTTGCATAAAATATAGAATCAAATACAAAAAAAGGAAAAATAAAAATAATAGATGAGCATGTAAAATCTTGTTACTCCATACATCCCTCTAGTTGAAAAAACTTGATTCAACCTTACAAGGTCCAAATGCAAACTCATCATGTGAACAATGTGGAGTCTTCTCAAAAAGATTCACAAAAAAATTTACATGTCATGAAACAATAATATACTCTAGATACTATGCTACCCAAGGTTTTTTTAAAGGCCCATAGGAAAAATTCCCTTGTAAAATTATGGCGAATTTATTTTGAATGGTGGTGAATTAGTATGGAAGGTGAATTTTTATGCAAATGAATCAAAGTTAGTTGAATGTTAAATGTCTCTTAATGAAACTAGACCTGCCTATGCATATGTAGTTAGGTGATCACATAGTCATTTGAATGCATATATACATGACATTAGAGTGACTGTAAATGTAGTTAGGTAACTACATAGTCACATGACTGCATATGTAAATTCCCTCATCTACATATATAGATAATCATCTACATATGCAGATGCCCAACTTCATATGTATTTATTCATCTACATATGTAGATGGTCATCTACATATGCAGTTGGGTGACTGCATATACAAATGAGGTCATATGCATATGCATGAGATTGGCTACATATATAGGCGATCATTTTCATATGTAGGTAATTAGTTGTATATATAGGTGATTGGGTGAATATATAGGTGACTATGTATATCTATAGGCGACCATATGCATTCTTAGGACCCTACCATATGTTTGTGAAAGGGATTCATGCATTTCATTTTTCACTTTAAAACTTAAATATTGTGAGTGTTCCATCCTTCCAATGACATCCATCTTGAGTCCAACTAAAAATAGCAGATGTTTAAAATTAAATACCAACACTTGAAAATTTCTAGTGGTGAATGCACCCAGATTGACTTTTGAGGTGCTAGTGAAATACATGTATATGAATAAATTTATTTTAAAAAGTATGTGAACCAAACCTTAAATTTCAATTATAACACAAAATTTAGGTGATCTTGTGCTGTCAAATACCTTACAAAATCACCAAATACCAACTTTGAAAAATGGAACATTTATGAATTATTGAATATTTACCACTAAAAAAATATCTAGTGTTACCTATGTTACTTGATCATATAATTAATTATTTACCTTATACTAAACATATACTAAACAATAGACTTATTCGCATAGAATATATGGTACCATATTATAAATATCATCAGATCAATGGACATTATACCAATCAATGTGAGATATTGAGGAACCAAATTCAAATATATAAGAGCAAGGATGCATACACATTGTGTCCATAATGAGGAAAAGGAAAAATCCCTCCCATCTTTCAAAAAATAACTATATCTTAAAGTGATATAAGCATGAATATTTAACCATTACTTTAAATATTGATGTGGTGTATTACCACCATATCTAGTTTGATAACAAGTGGGATGTAACTTATGGTACCATTTTTATTACATAATTGGGAAATTCTAAAATGAACTAATATACTCTCAATTAATGTTAAAATATCAATGATACATTTGGTTACTTATCACATGTGGTCCATATGTGTAAAATTTGACCATAGGGATATTAAACCACGAACCACATTTGAAACTAAAGTTTGGACAAAATTTGCTAGTAGAATGGAATGATAAACTAGATACTAGAAACATGTTTGTTAATTTTCTTAATATGGATACACAAATTTTCATACGACATTATGGCCATAATTATTTTCCTACACCATTAAATTTTGATATAATTACCCAATAGGTGATCTTCTAGAAGAGTGAGCACACAATAATTCTATAATAATAATGACCCTGATTGTATATAGAAATATGCAAGAAAATGTGCAATAATCACCTAGATTGTATTAAACTGCATTGTTTACCAATTGCCAATTATATTTTAATACTCTGGTGAAGAGTAATATATATAAGGAATAGGGGGAGTTAAATCACAAGATAACTCACCATGGGACTAAGTGTAACTCACTATGGAACTCATAGGAGAACTCACAGTGGCACTTAGCTGAACTCCAGGTGTAACTCTATGTGTAACTCACCCTCTCACCCACTTAAACTTAACCTCTTTATTAAACTTAAGGAATCTAAAGCTATATGTGTATGGATAATCTATTTAATAAATAAATGGAATAATAAATATCTTACACTAACACCCACCTTTAAGTGTAGCTTAGATGGGTGGAAAATAAAAAATAGGTCCTAGTAACAAGGCCTAATGAAGTACCCATGTACAATATAACTCTCAAAAATTGGAGTAAAAGGAGAAAACCTAGTGGGAAAAAACTCCCCCCATAAAAGAGAGACAAAGAAGAGAAGATAGGAATAGAAATCCCCAATCAAAGTTACAACTTACTGTAACCACTTTGTATCTTTCAAAGCACCCTCCTAGAGTGACTGTGGATCATAAATAGATGCATTGAAGAATGGATCACCATTAATCCACCAAGTATCTGATGGATCTCAAACCAAGGTGTGGTTCTTATAAGAGTAACTATGCTACTTATGCAAAGTAGAAATGGAAACTACTCCATGAAGAGATGGTGCATCTAAATTAAAAGTGAACAAGGAATGTGGAAAGCCTTGAAACTATGTATAAGACTACCCAATGTTTGATGTGTCCTAAATCAAAGATCCTACTCCCTGAAAAGTTATTGGTGGGATATAAGTAGTTGGATCAAGAAATAAATCCTCAAGACGTGGAAGGTGACAAGGATATGGAGGAAGTAGGTCCCCATCACTATTATAGTCATCTGTGTTAGAAGAGAATTCATCAAAATAAAAAATTTACTTAGACTTTAAAGTGTCATCAATTAAAAGTGAATCTGATGAAGAATTTGAAAGATTGAAAAAATGGGGTAAGGAATATAACTGAGTCTCATGATTTAATAAACCCACTACATAATGATACTATCACTATGCAAATTTCTAACATACATTGAATCTAGAGTGAACTCAAATCACATGCCCTAACCAATATGAGTAATCTAATAGAATGATAGGATATTAGTTGATAGTGAGTGAATAATTAGAATATTATTAAATGTTTCACCACTCACTTCAATATACCATCTCCAAAAAACCTATGTATAATATAAGACATGTCACATGGATCCAAGTGAATTATGTGTGTGAAGAAGCCATATGATGTGATGCACCAGAATAAATAAACCATGTAAGAGTTAGAGGTATCTCTAAAACTAGAGATCTCCCCTTTATTCTCTCCTTTCCTAATTCTTTCCCTTTCCTTTTTCCATTGTGATTTCCTTGGATTCATGGGTTGATGAAGATGGTTTGATAGACTCAGGAAAACTTATATTGTTCTTAACAAGAAGACTTGTGAGGTGATCAATATGATTCTTAAAACACTTAATTTCATCTTGATTTCTAATGAAATACCCACATTTGACCCTCTATTTTTGGGATTTAACTCTAAAAGAGGAAGCATCAAAGTTTGGTTTGGTGGTGGGTTGATCCTTCTTGCTCTCATGATCCTTGTTGTTATGTTTATTCTCTTTTGAAACCTTTTTGTTGGCATGTCCTAAAAGTAGAGCATGTGTTTTAGTGGACTTTAATGCACCTTTTTTAATTAGTTTATCTTTTTCTCGAGTTAATTCAACAACAAACTCATCAAAGGAGGGCATAGTCTAGGAAGTACCAAGTGCTTTCTTGGTTGCATGGAAGGTTGAGACAAAAATAGAATAGTCAAAACTAAGTTTTTTAAGGATGGAAAGAATGAAATGTGAATCCTTTTTATCAATTCCACATTATTTTAGTTACAATATAAATTATTTTTACTTGGTGAAGTAGTCCTAAAGTGTGTCAAAACTACTAGGGCTAAGACTAATTAGCTCATTTTCTAGTTCATGCCATCTCATCTCATACAATTTCCCAAAAAGTTTATATAGGGTATCTGATACTTCCTTGGATGTTTTGGTTGATTCAATGTGAAATCATAATTCTAGTGACATATAAAAACATAAAATACCAAAATCTTCATCAAACTTTTCATACCATTTTTCTTTAGTTGTAGTTGGTACAGTTTGCAGACCCATAGTTATCCTATAGAGCTTCTTGTTTATCAAGGTGATGACATGAAAACCTTCCATTTATGATATTTTAAGGGTGTTATCAAATCAAATAAATTAGGATCCATTTAATATAATTTTTTTTTCAATAAAAAAAAGAAATATAGAAAGAAGGAATCATAATAATTGGTACACCCCCCTGAAGTTACACTTGACCCTCTTAAATTTTAGCATTTTATATTTTAGTGATATTTAAAATTAAAATAGGTCTAATGTGTGGTAAATTTTAAAAAATAACTTTTTAAAAAGATGACACTCAATTTTGAGCTATAGATCAAATTTTTTTACACAATCAATTTCTCATAAATGAGGCCTATTTAATAAAAACTTGCACTAAAACATTAAAAATGACCTATGGTAAGAGTGGAACTATCCTTAAAAACACTCAATAGAATTATCACAAAGTGTAAAATGCAATGTTTTATATTGTGAGGGGTAATTGGCCTCATTCCAACCCGAACCTCACCCTTCATCTTTGATAGGTAAAAAATAAGACTATCTAAACAATTAAATCACCCTTAATATAACTTCTCTCAAATTGAATTTTATTCAAAAAGTATAAAATGCTAAATTTTGAAATAATAATAATTAAAACTAGAAAATAAGAGTAATATCAACTTTATAATGTGGTGGGGAACACAAAGGAGGATGATGTGGAGTGTTCTAGGTTTTTGTAAACCTAAAAATCCTTATGCATGTTACTATGACTAGTATATGATGCAAACAAGAGAAGAAAGAAGAAATATAGGTCACCACAATCCATACACTTGGGTTTTGTATATTTTATTGAGTTATTATTAGAAGAGAAAGAATGACATCATAGGTTGGAACACCATAAATAGGTAGAAGAAAAGGAGATGTAACCTAGAATATAAGGAACATATCTATAAATTAGAGTATTACAATAGAGGATGATGATGACTTGGGGTTATTCATAGATTGAAATAGGTCTAATCACACCAAGAACAAAGGTGAGGAAGTCAAATCTATCAAAAAAACTTGATCTAGAATGCCAATAAGGTTTAAGACTATTCATGGTTGTTCATCAATGCCTTAAGAGGTAAAACATAGGTTTGAGAGAGATCTGGATGCTATAGATTAAACATGGATTTTGGAGGAGGCCATAGGACAATTGTATCAGACCCTAATATCCATATAACTATAAAAACTAGGTGATGTAAATTGAAAATACCAACTGAACTACCACATAGGCATGGCTCGAGAGCTTTGATCAATGAAAACTTAAAGGACATTAGGGACCATTTTCATAGGGTGAACCCTTTGGTATGAGCATCAACTTGAAAGATAGAAGGATGAAGTGTAAGCCATTAGGAAGAGGTGGGCCATGGTTTTGAGGCCAATCTTCTATAAGGAGTAGACCATTTCAACCAATAACCAAGCCATAACAACCTTCTAGAAGTATTTATTCACCTCTTAAAATAGCAAGGCATTTATGCAAGGTAAAATGAGAAGAACCAACTAATAGAGACCAAAAAAACCCTTTTACACAATAAAAATTTATGAGAACTAAGAGTATTATTTGCACAAAAACTTGTTAGTTTAAAAAATAATGTAAATATCAAAAACCACAATTATCAAAATGAATAACATTTTACCATAACCAACTCTAGTACCTATAGCTCCAAGAATCTAAATAGAACCACCAGTATTTGGTAGGGTGCTAAATCAAACCACTAAGAGGCTAGAAGGCTTAAGGGTTCTATGGGCTACAAGAGGTCTATAGTGGTTATCTAGTTTGTTGGCTTGCACCAAGCTATAAATATACTTACAAACTAGGTTGGGGTTAGCCTAAATAGGCACATAAAGTGTGAAAATTACTTTAATAGGTCCAACCATAATAAATCAAGTGGGTAAAACTATACTATTGGTTGCATAAATAATATGCAAGTAATAATTCTAAATGAAATGAGATAACCAATGAAATGTAAATCTAGCAATTAGGGTACTTTGAGGATAAATGAAATATTTTTTCCACAACAAAGACATTTTCAAGAAAGGGTTCAAGATCATGCCTATTCTATATTTGAGTTATCTTTTCAAAGCAACACTATTTTCTAATAATGCAATGTTCTAGTTTTTAGCAAGAGAGGGAGAATGTTTGAGCAATTTTTCTAGTGTGTTTTAAACATGTTTATCTCTACTTATGTGATGAGGAATGGTTATAAAGAGAGAAATGGTGTGAAATAAAGGAATATTTCAAGTAATAAAAGTATTCTTTAAACATACACAAATGCAATAAACTTTGAAAACTACTCTAAGCAACATACAAAACAACTATTTCATTAAAACAATTCAAACCCTAGCATATACACTACACAAACAATGGAGTTTCACTTTGCATAGAAAAGTTTCCTAAACTCAAACTCAAAGATTAAATGTATATGTTATACCAACCAAGAATCCAAGCTAGGAAGCAATGTAAGGTGAAGACCAAGCTAGGTGCAAGCTGAAGTCCAAACCAAGAGCCAAGAGCAAAGGAAGAGGTGAAGTGAGAAATTTTAATGGTGTAAGAGATCCAACCAAGTGCACAAATCAGGTGCAATGCCAAATATAAGAGCTTGAGATCAAGCCACAAGGAATTAAGAATAACTGAGAGTAGCAATGGAGACTTTAAGCAATAATGTAACAACATATGGGATTCTCTATCCCCAATCAAGCTCAAAAGTGACAAGAATGAACCAAGAAATATTCAATAAGGCATGAAATTCAAGAGAGGGAAGAAAAATCAAGAGAGGATGTAATGAGAAGATAGACAGGCTCAAAGACATATATCCCTACCCAAATCTACCAAATGACTTAAAACTAATCATTTTTGGCCATTTGGCTTCAAATTAGGGGTTTTGGACATGTTTTACCTAGGCCATGGCCTAGGACATAGATTTGGTGAATGAAAAATGCAGCATAGGCTATGGGTTTCCTTTACACAAGCCACAACTTGGGTCAAACTTCATCCTAGGTTGGTCAATAAGCTCTCGAGAGGCCCCAAGAGGTCTCCAAAAAGGCCTGTCTTGTGTGCAAAAGGCTCAATATGAACTAGGGATGTAAGGGGGGTAAGAATATGATGTAGGAGAGGTCCAAGAAAGTGTAGGATGTCTTAGAGTATGATGCCTAGGGTCGATAGTTACAAATGAGATGATATATAATCATAGGGAAGATTAAGGTCATGGGAAGTACAATTACATATGCCCCTGAGATACAAGTAGTCAGTGTTAAAATGAAAAATGAGTGTTGTGTAGTACTTGGAAGCCACACATAAGCAAAGAAAAGCAATAACTATAAATATAAAAGGAAAAATTACCTATAATTACTAGATAAGATGGTGTTAGAAGTCAACAATATGATCTATGGATGAGAGTACAAATGTTTCATAATCCAAAAGCCAAATCCAACTCTAGCTCCATGTCCATCTCTAGCTCTTGTAAATAAGAGACATAAGTGACATCAAATCATATCATAATATCCAAAATGACATTCACCAAGGTGTCAAACCTAGTTTTATCCCTATAAGGGATATGGGTAAAATAGATGTCCTCGAAGAAAGAGAGAAAATCACATGCCATCTCAAATAGTGGGAGAAAATTATAGCTAAGGATGACCCATAAATTCATGAGTTGAGACATGAATAAGAGTGAGTCAAAGAATAACTACACATATCACATTCCTAACTCATGTGCATTGATCATAGCACCAATGATTACATGATACTTAGTGGCATTATTCATCTCACTGGTAAGGAAGAAACTAGCCATAATATGCTCATGTCCCAAATAATCATTGATAAACCAAGATGTAGTTATTGGTCCTAGGTTACTCCAATTGTTACCATCAGTGTGAATCACTATTGGGAGGCACACCATAATGGGGGTTTAGGATACAAGACTAATGACTGTAAAAAGTGATCTCAAAATGAAGCGATGTAAGTGAGTTACATGAGGGAAAAAATAATGAAATCAAGACACAATCATAATTGTTGACCAACTCTAGCTATGAAAAGAGGTAATAAGGGAAAGTGGGGGGAAGTTCAGAGAAGATGAAGACCAGTCAACAAGACTAGAGCAAGTCCCAAACCACCATAACTAGTTAATAACCCTACCTACAACCATGATGAAAAAAAGAGGGAGTTAGAGTGGATCGACTATGGAAAATTAGAGAAACCACTAAATAAAATAAGTATAATAAGTAACTTCTAACTTTGGGTGCTTACAAGATGGGACACAAGCCTAAGAGGTTAATAGGGACCTGAAATGGGTCCCAAAAACCAAAACAAGGCTTGAATGAGCTCAAATAAGCCTCAAATTAAAAAATGAATCCCACCAATGTTATGATAATATTACAAAATATTTAATATGGAGGTTTCATGGTTTGAAAAACAAAAAAGGGAAAAACACCCAAAAATGGCCCATAAGGTGCATCTAGTAAGGAGTGCATGGGCCTAATAGGCTGGAGGACTTAGGGGTACAAGAGACTAGAATGGTCTTAATAAACACCAAATGAGGCCTTAAAGAGAGGAAAAAACCCCACATTTATGTTTGAAATGGTCCAAAACCTCTACGATGAAGTTTCAAGGGTTTTAGGAGTAATAACAAGATAAAACAGAGGCCTAGAGAAAGCAAAAGACAAGCCTTTAGCCCAAGCCACAACCTAGATGGGCTGAGCCATAAACTAGGAAATCTAGGCCTATTTTTGGCCTTTTTGGGTCTAGGCTATGGATTTCTAGGAAAAGCTATAGCTTGGGCAGTGCCAAGGCATGACCTAGCCTACCCAAGCTATAACTTTGCCTAGAAATCCATGGCCTAGACTAGGAAAGGCCAAAAGAAGGCTTAGGGAGCCTAACAAGGGCCCATAATGGAATGAAATGGGGGAGATGAGAAAAATAGTTTTTGAGATCATCTAAACATGTTTTTATCATTCCCATACATTCATGATTTATCTAGGATCACATTCATCTATTATATAGATATGAGGAGGAGTCAAGGTGCTAGAGGCAAAAAGGACATCTTAGCCAGTAGAGCCACCACCACTATGTGGGGGTTAAATATGAGAGAGTGTCTTAATTCCAACCATAATGAGAGGTGAGGAGGGCTGGTAGGAGGCCCATGATAGATGAAGACTAGCCAGGGAATGCCAAAATAATTCATAGATAACCATAACAACTAACCCATATTATCTATAGGCATTATAGAAAAGGAAAGAGGGATTCATAAGAGGGATATATACTATCAAGCAGTATCCTAACCAAATAGAAGAAGCAAAAGACTTTGTTTATATCCTAGGGGGCATCCAAGGAGGAGTGCACAAGCCAAATGGCAAAGGAGACCTATAAGGATATGATGATGGATGTCATGATAGGGGAAATCCACTAGAGGGGGGCTTGGGGAGGATGTTCTAGTAAGCTATGAGGCTCACCAAAGTAGCAAAATCCCAAACTTGAGCCTATCCTTAAGGGAAAACCACCACTTCTACCTAAATAGAGGCCTACCCCTAAGGTAGCCCACTACTCAACTTATGAAGAGGCCAAACAATAGGGAAAATGAAAGAGGAAGGAGATGGAGCACCCATATCCTTAGGTTCACCATTCATGACCTAAATCACAAGAGTGTCAAAGGTGGGGTCATTGCTGGTGAATGAGACCTATAAACCCAAATAATTAATAAGATGATGACACGTAAGATGCATGGGTAGGAGCTTCTTGTAAAAACTCCTCTCATTGATCAAGTTGGGTGTTATACCATGAATGGAATAGCACTTGATATTGGACTTAGCTACTCTAGTGGCCTTAGTGGGAGATGCATTGAGAGAGACAATACTTCGATGGAAAAATCATGATGTAAGGGAAAGCTCAATATTTAGGGAGACATCCTAGAAGAGGTCTCTGAAAAGAGATGAGATAGCCTAGCATCATAGAGTGGAAGGGGGAGTTGGCTGATGCACACTAGACTTTTAAGGAGTGAATGTTGCTTAGTACTTAGTCAGATCACAATGATCATCTTTGAGAAAATGAGATTCAATAGTAGGGTGTGTGTGGAAATCCATAAAACCCCATAAAGAGATATCTAAAGCCTCACTTGAGGTCTTTATCTTTGCATAGAACAATGCATATGGATTTGATTCAGCCTCCATAGTGTGAACCTCACCTTCATGCACAAATTGTGCCATGCAAAATGTGGCCAATGTGATGGCCTACATGGCAATGGTCTAAGGATGGCCAAGAATCATGTTGTATGAAATATTAAGGTCTAACACATAAAACTCAATTCTAACAATCTTGAGGCCAAACTTGACCTAGATCTTCACATTCCCCACCATCATAACTATGTCATTATTGAAATTAGAGTGACTCTTTTGATTGATCCTGAGCTCATTAAACACATGTAGGGGCATGATTTTCAACATAGTTCTTTCATTGATAATGCACCACTTGATACAACAATCATACACATAATTATTTATGTAGATAGGGAAATGGGCCCTCTTTGCAAGAACTAAAGCATCTGGCAAAGAGGTTGGGTCAAAAGATAAGATGGGAGGATGAGAGTGCTCATGTGTATCATAGTTAAATAAAACTTTGGCATCATCATGGAGTAAAAAATCATGAAGGATCTCAAGCGCATCAAAGATGAGACCCCTTTACTCAAGGCAAAGGTACATAAGGTACCAAATAGATATCCTTGTCGAGAGGCCCTACACATATTCTATGATAGAGTAAGGATATTATCTGGCTTGAGTAGGAATGTTATGATTTAATTCAAATCTAACCTTAGGGTTTATTACCCCTATGGGATAGACTAGGGGTCTAGCACCACTAGTCTCTCTAATATGGTTATTGGCTTGACCAAAGTGCATGTTGATAAATAACTCATACCTAGTAGAGCCTATGTTGATAGAAGTAACAACCTTGCTACTCTCATGCTTGGTTTTCCCTCTTGATTTAGCCTAGGAGGAGGAATCAGAAGAGGTGGAAGATCGAAAAGGGGAATGTAGGGCCTTATCCTTTGATTTCTTATTTTTCTTCTTCGTATTCTCTTTGTCATGGTTAGGTAGAGGATCTTTGAAAACATTCAACTTACATTTGGGTTCTACAAGAGGATAACTCTGAGATGGAGGTAAAGCTTGTGTACTAGACTTTTGGGTAGCATAATTGTTATCATTGTTCCCCCTCATTTGATGGAAGTTTAAAAATTTGGTGGGGTCATAAGGAAAAACCATCCATTATTTTTCTATGCTTGATTCAAAATCCTTCTTTTCAATTAGCTTCTTTATAAAAGAATTGACCTCATGGTTATCTTTCTTCAGAGGAAAATCAGTGACACCATCATCGATCACATTATGATTGCAATCACAAAATGAGGATGACTTTTTGGAAGGTATGAGCCACATTCTCATATGCACCTAAAACACTTTAATCTTTAAACACTCATTAACATCTTCATCATAATAAGTAGGTTCAAATTTAAGGACCTCAAGGTAAACCTCCTGCCTCAATGCTCGCATGAACATATCATAAAGTTAGTCATCTAAGAACCTAGTCTTACATGTATAAATAGTTGAGCACCATCTATGCACAAAATCAAATTTTGACTCACCCTTGGCCTACACCATGGAAGTAAGTGATTGGATGTTAAGCTTAAAATTCATAGAGATATCAAAATATTAGAAGATGTCATCTAAGAGGAGCTAGAAACTATAGAGAGAATTTGATGGTAGATTTTAAAACCAAATAAGAGCTTTAGCTCATAGAGAATGAGTTAAAATCTTCAACATAATGCCTTCATCTTATTCTAAATCCATACACACCATCATAAATGTCATGATATGCTCTGTAGGATTGTATTCCTACATCCCATTAAACTTAGGTAGTTTAAGGATAGGAGTAGGAAGGGGAATAACATGCACCCAAGGGGCTAGAGGATTCAGATGGAGATCCTCATAAGCATTTTTGATATCAATTGTCAATGACATTTGAGAGGGGGATCATGATGGTTATGATTCTTCCTATGCCCATAGGAATCACCATGACCATGACCATGGGGAAGATGATGCCAGGGAGGTTACTAATGAGGAGGACATTCATGATAGAAATCATCTCTACCACAAGGTGGAGAATGGCCATGGGAAGTATGAGGATCCCCATGGGTATGATGGGAAGACATGGCATACTATAGGAAATGGTCATGATAACCAATATATCCATGGTTCTAGTCACCTACCATCACATGAGGGTTAAATGATGGCCACTAATGCTCTCGATATGCATCCCATAGATCTCTAGTCTACAAGTGGTGATTGAAATCAACATGCTCATCAGAGACTCTAAAATAAGGACTAGGAGGATGGGAGGAATCCCCAAGTTGGGGATATCTCACCAAGTTATAATAACTATGAACCATAGCATGGATACAAGGGTGTTCTTACTCTAGAGTCTCCAATCAAGAAATAAGTAGGAAATCATGTGAGAACTAGTCGAGGCACTCAATACTGAGTGGGTGTAGGATATATTTCTAGAGGAGACACATCACTAAATCCTATGGGGAGAAGGAAACACTTAATTCACATAAAGACATCTACAAAAATCATTAATTATTACAAATAACTCCTCATGCCCTAACTACACAAGGATATCCTCATCACCTCAAATATGTGAATGAGGTGCAACATGAGGCTAAGATAAAATGTCCTCAAATGAATGAATATTAGACTGGTGAAAAGGAGACCTATTCCATTGGTTATAGTCCTAATAATCTTATTCCCTTTCAAATGTGAGAGGGTATAGACTACCATATTGGGTTGAGGGAAAATCTTGGGTCCTATGGTGTCTATGTCATTCTATTGTAAACACAACTTGATCATTAGTGAGCTTAGGGATGAGACCCTGAATCCACTAGGATTGGCATCCCAAATGTGGGAGATTGAACATGGATAAGATGAAGCATGAATAACATGGAAGACAATAGAAAAGTCAAAACACTAGAGAACCAATTGGGAGAAAGACACAAAACCAAAGTAGAAGAAAATAACCAAGGTGAGAGTCGAAACATAATTGAAAGTAAATTCTAACATCTAATACAAGGGAATTGGCTAAGAGATCTCTAAATAAGATATAAATAATGTGAAACCATATGTGAGGTCCCATCAGGCATCTAGAATGTAGCTCTAAGAATCTAAATGGAACCACCAATGTTTGGCAGGGTGCTAAAGCAAACCACTAAGACACTAGAAGGATTAGGGGTTCTACAAGATATAGGAGATCTATAGTGGATATCCAATTTACCAACTTGTACCAAGCTATAGGCAGACTTGTAAACTAGGTTGGGACTAGATTTAATAGGCACACAAAGTGTGCCAATTACTCTAATAGGTCCAACCATAATAAAGCAAGTGGCTAAAACTATACTATTGGTTACATAAACAATATTGAATGAAATAAGGCAACCAATGAAATTTAAATCTAGCAATTAAGGCACTTTGAGGCCAAATAAAAGATGTTTTATGCAACAAAGATGTTTTCAAGCAAGGTTTCAAGAGCATGCCTATTCTAGATTTGTGTTATCCTTTCAAAGCAACACTACTATTTTCTAATAATGCAATGTTCTAGACTTTAGCAAGAGAGGGAGATAATGTTTGAGCAAGTTTTCTAGTGTGTTTTCAACATGTGTATCTCTACTTATGTGATGAGGAAGGGTTATAAAGAGAGAAATGGTATGCAATAAAGGAATTTTTCAAGAAATGAAAGTATTATTTAAACATATACAAATGTAATAAACTTTAGAAACTACTATAAGCAACATACAAAATAAATTTTCACTAAAATAATTCAAACCCTAACATATACACTGTAAAAACAAAAAAAAATCACTTTGCATAGAAAATTTCCCTTAGATCAAGCTCAAAGATGAATTTTAGATGTTCTACCAACCAATAATCTAATATAGGAAGCAAAGGAGGAGGAAGACCAAGCTAGGTGCAAGCTGAAGTCCAAACCAAGAGCCAAGAGAAAAGGAAGAGATGAAGTGAGAACTTGCAATGGTGCAAGATCTCCAACCAAGTGCACAAATTAGGTCAAATGCCAAATGTACGAGCTTGGGATCAAGCCACAAGTAAGCAAGAACAACTATGAGTAGCAATGGAGTTTCCAAGCATGAGTGTAGTAACATATGGGATTCTCTATCCCCAATCAAGCTCAAGATTGCCAAGAATGAACCAAGAGAGATTAAATAAGGTATGAGAGTCAAGAGAAGGAATAATAATCAAGAGAGGATGTAATGGGAAGAGAGAGAGAGGCTAAAATGAATGATAAAGAGACATATATCCCAACCCAAATCTACCAAATGACCTAAAACTAGCCATTTGGCTTCAAATTAGGGTTTTTGGACGCATTATACCTAGGTCATAGATTTGGTAAAGGAAAAATACAACCTAAGCCACGTGTTTTCTTCACAAAATCCATGGCCTAGGCCAAAATTCATCTTGGGTTGGTCAATATCCTCCAAAGAGGCCCCAAAAAGTCTCTAGAAAGGCTTGTCTTGTGTGCAAAAGGCCCAATATGAAATAGGGATGTAAGGGGGGTAGAAATATGATGCATGAGAGGTCCAAACAAGTGGTATATGTATCAGAGTAGGATGCCTAGGTTTGGTAGTCTTCACATGAGCTGATATATAATCATAGGGAGGAGAAAGTTCATGGGAAGTATGTTTATAGTACCATAAAAAAATTTACTAATAGGTGATTTTATGGTAGAGTGAGCACATGAGAATTATGTAACAATGATGACCTTGATTATATTTATAAATATGCAAGAAGATGTGTAGTAATTATCTAGATTGTATTAAACTTCATTAATTACTAATTACTTGATTTGTTATAATAACTTGGTGAAGAGGAATATATAGAAGGATTAGAGGAAGTGAAATCATAGGATAACTCAATGTGGGATGAAGTCTAACTCACTATGGGACTGAGTGTAAATTATTATGGAACTCATAAGAGAACTCATAGTGGCACTCAATTGAATTCCAGGTGGAATTCTAGGTAGAACTCACCCTCTCACCCACTTATACTTGACCTCTTTATTAAACCTAAACAAGATAAAGCCATATGTGTAGGGATAATCCATTTAATAATTAAATGAAACAATATATATCCTACACCAATAGCTTCAGGTAAACCATTAAACAAGAACATTGAATTGGTGGTAGTGTAGTGATATAAACAAATCTTGGAAATTTTTATAGGTGGTCCTACACATTTTGATGATGAGGAATTCCTTGATTATACTCTTCAAATATTCCAAAAATATAAAAAAACTAAAAAACATTCAAAAATCCAACAAAAATTTAGCATCTACATGTTCTATTAGCTCCTTGGCATCTATGTGTTAGTTTCATGTTGATGGATGGCATACATAGTTACTCCTTGATACACATGACTGTCACACTTCTACTTGAGTGTGATACAAGCATACACAAATTCATGATTTATTCCTATTTTGAATGTTAGGCTTTCTCTTTACTCATGTCATGAGGACATTGGGGGCATCTACTTATTTTATATTGACACACAAAAATTATATGGTTTGATGATCACTT
Source organism: Torreya grandis (assembly GCA_037957365.1). NCBI lineage: Eukaryota > Viridiplantae > Streptophyta > Pinopsida > Cupressales > Taxaceae > Torreya > Torreya grandis. The sequence goes on from JARHVA010000777.1 coordinate 1,663,256, forward strand.
TACATTATCATGTTTTAGATTACATATATAATTATACATGCCCTTATCCATGATTAAATATTACATAGGGTACTTGATATGCAATACACTTGACAATTTTGCCTAACACATTGATCCATGGGCTACTATGACATGTTTATGCTAGTTTCTTATGATTTAATTTATGCATTTCCTTGAGTGTATTTCCTTGTTATTATCTTACTTATTTGAGTATTTGAATAAGTTATTTTTATTGTGGTCATTATTCATATGTATGCTTTCATTGGAATTTACATATGCCATTGTTTTTTATATGTACATTTGACTAAATCATGTCTATTTGATCGTGTGACATTTAAATGCACCCCTTGTTTGTGGTCTCCTTAGATCATTGCCTTCTTACTTGCTTTTGAGTGCTCTTGTGTGTTTTTTTTTGCTTTTTGAGATTTTATTTTTGATTCTATATTTTTCCATGATCCTTATCATACATCTTAGGCCTTCAGGTGATCACATTAAATCTATGTGCTTTAATGATACATTTAACTACACATGTTATTTTATATTCTACCTAGTTACATTCATAGATTATACATTTGTCTTATCATTTTGAGGTGAGGTAATTACCAATTTATATCTTTCTCTCACCTAAAAAAAGGTATATTAGTAGGGGCATGTCATAGAGGCATGTTTTCCACACTTGGCATAGTTTTCAGATTCAATGGGGGCATACTTTGGAAGCATGTTTTTCCCACTCATTCAATATATGGTACTTATACCAGTTTTCATATTCAATGGGAGAATGTCATATTGGCATGGCTTCTATACATTCACATTTTTTCAGATTTAGTGGGGGCATGTCATATGGACATGGCTTCCACACACTCATAATTCTCAAATTTGGTGGGGGTATGTTTTGGAAGCATATTCTCCATACTCATTTGGTAAATGGAACCTATATAATTTTTTAGATTTGGTGGGGGCATGTAATATGGGAATGACTTCCACACATTCACAATTATCATATTTACTGGGGGCATGCTTTATCACCATGTTTTCCACATTTATTCAGTATTTATCATCTCAAAGTTATAGTGGGGGGGGCATGTTTTGAAAACATGTTCTCCACATTAGTATTTATATATGTTTTCATATTTTTACATAGATAGTGGGGGAATGATTTGGAAGCATGTTCTCCACACTTACACAATTTTTTGAATTGGCTAAAGAACATAGTTATATGATTTAGATTTAAATTTGTGGTAGAATTATATACATTGGTACCATTATTATACTAATTTTTAGTATGAGATGTATCTAAGGTATATATTTTATTAAATATGCACCTAATATTACAAAATGAAAATCACTTTTATATTTTAGAATATTCTCAAGGACTGTCACCACCCATCAATTGGAATTTTATGAATTATATTGAACCAATCTACTACACTAGTTAGTTCACCTTATAGTATGGTTGGGGTGACCAAATCACTCAATCTTACCAAGTTTTTAGGTTGGACTTGAGAGTATCATCTATCCTCACCAATTCGAACGTGTGGGTGACTTGGTTCACTTACACTCACTAGGTTATAAGTATCATTGGTCTACACAGTTGAGCTAATCTCAACTACCAGGTGGAAACTCACTTTTGCTCTAATGTTGGGGACATGTACCTTCCAATATCTCAATCTCTTTCTATCTCCTTGGATATACATAATTTAAATATTTATCTATATTTGTTATAATCTTAGTTTTAGAGCCTTATAATGATATATATTTTTCAAATAACTTGCCAATAGGCAAGATAGTTACATCAACACATAGGTGTACTCCTAAACCTTGGTCTTTCAATTTCAATCTATTTCAAGTAATTTCAATCCCATATTATATGCATTGATTATATACCATAACATGCTTTTGGTTTTAGGTCAGTCACTAGTAAAGAACTCAATTTGGGCACACACAAAGACAAGGTATGTTCTACATACCCAAGTACATATTCCTTTCCTTTAAATTACCAATTTCATTACTATATTAAGGGGGGGGAGGGTATAAATTTAGATTATATTTATGGATTATATAACACCTCAATATTATACACTTAGTAAACTTAAACCTTTTTTGTTCCTCTAAGTTTTGAAACTATCCCACTTTTTCAAGTCTTGCATATACTCTACCTTGTGCCCCTTGGTTAATATCTCTTAGTTTGACTAGTCTTATGTTGATGACCCAAACCTTCTATCTTTATAATAATGATTAAAATGTAATTATCTTCCATTTCTATAATTTATAAACTTATATCTACTTTCTTATTCCCTAGACACTAACATATAGGACATACACTATCATTGACATTAGTGTCCTAAGTTGATGCAAGTGTCCAGTGCCCTAAAGTCATCTATTTTACAAATGAAATGTATCTTAATTATTAGACTAAGTGATTTAAAGAAATTTAATTATCCAAAGGGATTGATATAAATATTATCTCAACCCTCATTCATTCTTCATCTAAAAACATAAGAACAATAATAAGTATTCTTACCAAAAATCATTAAAAGAGAATTCAATTTAACAAATCTTTACTATTTCCATAGTAGCCATATGTACAACATATCTACAATTTTAAAGTACTAAAAATATTATCCCAAGATACCAATATGCCAAGTTACAATCTAGGTCATTGTTGTACTTGCGTTGCATATATTGTATGATTCACACACAAGCCAACATGTAGGGAGAACTACATTAGTTTGACGCCATCTTTGAAGTATTGGCTATATAGGTAGTGCTCACTAAGAGAGGTGTCTTTGGGGTGAGCTCAACACCATTTTACCACTAACCCATTTTTTCCCAAGATCACCATGAAGATGAAGAAGTAGGGTTTTAAAAATTCATGAGGAACGATAGTCCATGACCTAGATCTAAATGCACCAGAGTGAAGGCAAATTTAAACCCATAAACATCCATGTGGTTTCATCATTTTTCAAATAGGTATTCCATACATAACACTTGTATTGAACCTAGACAATAGTGTCGATACAACTATCCCAATCTAACATTAGTGTCCAGAGTTCTAGATGTGTTATATTCATAATTTAACGATTGTTTTAGAATTTCCTTCTATCCTACTTTATACCTATTCTAGATCCAATGTTATGTTAACATCATAACCAAATAATTATATTACTTCATCATTTTCATTTATAACTTAGATGTACTTTTTGTATTTAGCCTACACTTAACATAATAAATTTATCACATATGTTTATATCCAATTTTAACATTTAATTGGCCTACTTTAGATTTGATTATCACCCTTGTGTATTTTCATTTTTATATTTTTAACCCTATTAACACCAAGTTAGGATTTGTACATCCAATTTAGGGTTAAACAACTTATACTCATCCCTTGATAACTATGGATCCAAGATATTCAGTATGAATGCATTCCTTTTCAATGTTATGAATGGAAGTCAACAAAACATGTGAAGTAGAAGTGGAAATATTATTTTATTTTTAATTATTTATTGAAGTCCATGTTTGACTTTTTATAAAGTGAAAAAAAAATCATTTGTTGTAGACTTTCCTAGATATGACCATGATCCTATAGGAGGAATGTGGTTCCTCTTAGGGCATATTTAAGAGGATCCATAGTCCTCCTGAAGGATCCTTGCCCTACCTAGGCATGATTATACCATGAAATTTTTGGAGGACTTTGGATCCTCATAGATATGTAAGATACTATAGGACCATCAACCTTGAGGATTCATAATCAACCTGATGATCTTGGTAGGATCATACTAGGATTCAGATAAAATATGTTTCATACCAGGATCTAGGGGTTTGGGTTGAAGGATATGGTAACGTAGTTGTTTTGGTTATTTTAATATTAAATTTCAAGGCATCAAGAGTGAGATTAAATTAAAAAAATAATTAACTTCAAAACATTTGTTGAGTTTAATTTCTTTACCTTGAAAAATTAATGATGTAGACAAACCTATATTATTGCAAATCAATGAAAAACACTTGATACAAATATTAATCACAATAGAGGTGAGGAGAACATATGTAAATACACTTATTTTTTTAATAGCAAACACAAAAACCCATATTTATATATAAAAGGTGCCAAAGAGAAAAGCATACCCAAGTAGGTGAAAGAGTGTACCACCTCGATGTGTTTTTATTTGTATGTCAAATTGATTTTAAATGTCATTTTTTGGTTACATTAAATGTCATGATTTTTGTATTTGTAATATTTACATCAATTCCATTCTTATCATAAAAATTTCTCAATGTATTAAGTTGATTTTGGATACCTATAATTGAGTATAAAAGTAAAAATATCTCATCTAAAAATAATAAAATATAAATTTAAATCTCAAAGAGGTTATAACCACTCATACCACCAAAATTTTTAGAGATAAAGTCTTTTAATTTATCAATATAGATCTCACAAAGAGTAGGTGAGAGTGGAAAACCTTGAATCACTTATATAGTACTATGGATTGGGAGATTCATAGAGAGATGTGGCATATGTATACCATGTATGGGAGTTGGTAATGACACAAACATATTTTTCAGGTAAAAATGATCTCTATAATGACTTGGTATTGGATCATGTTTGATGTAGGATAATTCTTTGTTTTTATACAAGTATTGTAATTTTTTCTTTCTAATAATAGTTCTATATAATTTTTGGATGAGCTTGGATTTATAAGGTATTTGGGTCATAATATGATTAGTTAACTTGTGAACAAATTTGAAATCCACAACACACCAAGAATTTTTATGGTAATGACCATGGACATTATGGGGTCTAGTAATATGAATGGAATGAGGTAAGGCATTAATAACAATAGACATAATTCCTTGGGATATCCTATTCTCTATCTCAAATGGGTCTAAAGTCTCATAAATTATCTTGAGGTTTATTTTAAGAATATTAGTGTATCTTTCATCATATGCATGGTTATAATGAATTGTAGTATGTTGGCAAGAGATCCTAGGAGAAAATGTTTTACTAGGTTTGGAAAGTGGTGTATGAAAAGAGAGAACAACATGATCTTTGAGAGGTGGAGTAGAAGTCAAAAATTGGAGATCATTTCTACTCAAATGAAAATATTTACAGGATATAACATAGTCTACTACACTAGCTCCACTAGGATGAGGAAAATAAGTAAATCCTCTAGATTTATGGAAGTTTTCTATACCATTTAGTATAACAAGGTCATGAGATTCATCTAACTTGACTAGGTACCACCCATAAAAAATCATAGTATAGTTTTAAAAATACTATTGGAGGCATGATTCATGATGATTAACTTCATAATTCATCAAAATGTCATTTTGAAGATCATTACTATCACAATGTACCTAGCCAACCTAGGTATTAAAGTCACCAACAAGAAGTACCTCTATAATAGAAAAATATTTTGTAACCTTTGGTTGTAATTATACAAAGGGAGATTCAACCTAAGAGACATAACATAGTTTGAGTATTTTGGGGGAAAGTAACAAGAAAAAATGGGCAAATGTTGAAAATGAGGTCTTATTTCTACTGATATCAATAAAAATCTTGCAAATTCATTAGATCCTTCAAGTTTGATAGAGGACTGAAGATGATCTCTATAGAGGCAAGTGACTCCACTAGATCCTTTTGTTATATGATAGAGTTGTGATCCATGTACAATAATCCATGTGTATCTTGTATATGAGGGGAGTGGTTTCTCCTTAGTTTCATGGGTTTCCATGAAAAAGATGATAATTGAGTTAAGAATACCATCTTCAAAATAGCTTGGGATAGAAAAGAGAGAACCACCATAATTATAAACTACAATTGTAATTGAGGTTGTGGATTGGGGCTTCAAACTTTTATGTCATTTAGATATAGCCAAGGTTTATTCCACAAATCAGGGGGACAATCCTTGATCCAAGCTCTACCATTACAAATCACAACCCGCTTTCCTTATTTTCTAACTTCCAACACTTTCTTTATACTTTATTTAACATATTCTTGTTTTAACTTAGTAAACTCTTCATCATGATAAACTTTTTTATAATGAAAAATAGCTTTTTATTTGATCACAATGCCTTCAATCTATCTTGTGATGTGTGAAAGTGAATAAATAAAGAGACACCTTGATTGAACCAAGCTCTATCAGGTGAGATATTGGGTAGTCCTAAATCATGGCTTATGAAATTGGATGTTGTTTGGAGGGCATATTATTTTTTGGTTAATCATTTAAATTTAAAGTTAAGGTCTTTAGCTTGAATTTTTCTATCTTATTTAAACTTGACATGTATTATTTATTCAATAAGTGGAGGTGGTTTGTTATTATTTTTCACTAATTGAACCCATGAATTTGAATCCATAGATTCCACTTTGGTAGTTAAATAATTTTGTTCTTATTTACTAAACACCAATTTATCCTGAAGGTGGGATAACTCTTCAAAATTGTTGTTGCTATTGATGTCTACAATAGAGGAATACTTAAGTTATATCAAGGATATCTCTATAATGTTGATCTATATATATTTCCCAATGGTCACTTTATTTTTTTCATGAAAATTGAGGACAAATTCATCACTTGTTATTTGAGGGATTGTAATTACTCTTCTAATATTTTTATTCTATCAATGGTAGATTAAGGCATGATGTTTGGTGATGCCTTCAAATTGATCACTTCTATTTTTACTTTATCTACTATCACTGGAATTTCTAACATTATATTTTTATTCAATAATTTAGTCAAATAGTTTTCATGCAAACTCCCATCATCAAGATAATTTGCATGCAAATTCTTGTCTCAAAATTTTTGCTTCTCCCTATTCCCTATACCTTATGACTATACCCTATTCCTTTACCTTGAAATCTAGTCTTGAACTATGGGTCTTGGTACTTACCCCATAGTGGATTTCATGTGTTGTTGAGGAGAGGCATGTTGGGGAAGTCCTTTACTATAAATTCCAAAGGTAAATAATGTCAAGTAATGATATTTTATGTATAATGCTTTTTAAAAATCATTCAACATAAATAACTATAAAAAGAAAATAACTAATGGGACACATTATATTAAGAAATTTAATAAAAATATCACAATAAAACCACCATTTAATGTCACCATGTCTCTCAAATTTCCTATAGCTATGATGAAACTTAACCATCCATTTATCAAAGTGGATCAAGTCCACGTAATTCATGGCTCACACTAATTAATACTCAAAGTAAATTAAATCAAGAGTTGCAATTTTTGTAGTTGTACCCTATCATAATGGTATTAATGAAGATTTAAAAGCAATTTGAAAGGACACCTTCCCATTTATGTGAATTTAGATCTCTGCTTCCTCTGATAGCATAACAAAGAACATGTGGCAAGTAAAGGAATGTTTCTATAAATAAAGAGACAAATAAATTATTTTACATCATTAAAAAAATATATACAATCGATAATAATTATTATTAATTGTTACCTTTAATGACTTAAATTAAGATGGGAATATGTGTAATTAAACCTTAAGAAATATTAATTTTTTTTTGTATCAAAATTTATAATTATTAAAATAATATATGAAAGAGATAGTATGTCCACAGTACATGATTAACATAAAGATTTTTGGTAGAAACTATGTTAAAAATTTTAAAATTTTATATCAAACTTTAGAATGATTGAAACAATATATTAGAGAGATAGCATTTCCACAATGCATGACATAAAATATAAACTTCTGGTAGAAATTGTGTTATAATTTAAAAACAAAAATTACATGGTTTCCACCTAAAAATTACATTTTAAAGTAATATATATTTCAAAAAAATTCATAACCCAAACTAAAAATAGATTAATAGAGGGACGTACCTATAACATAAAAAACTTCTCAGACAACTAAACAAAAAATTGTTAATAGATCAATATAAAAATGATTTCTATAATCTTGCCTTCTTAAGGATAAATAACACAAAAAATATTTTCATATCACTAAATAAAAAATTGTTACATGATGATTTCTACCCGAAATATACATTTTAAAATATTATATGTTTCAAACATTTTCATAAATCAAACTGAAAATAGTTAAATAGAAAAATGATTCCTATAATCTTACCTTCTCAAAGACTATTAACACAAAAATCTTCTCAAAAAATTAAATAAAAAATTATTACATGGTTTTTACCTGAAGTTCTACATTTTAAAATAATATGTGTTCAATTTTTTTCATGAGTCAAACCAAAAATGTATTAATAGAAAAAAAATCTAATATTCTTATCTTCCTAAAGACTAATAACACATAAATATTCTAGAAGGCTAAATTAAAAATTATTATAGGGTGTCTAGCATAAATTTACATTTTAAAATAATATATGTTTAATTTTTTTTCATTAATTAAATTGAAGATAGATTAGAATAAATAATTCCTATAAGCTTCCCTTCCCATGAACCAATATCACAAATATAAGGAGAAATAACACAAAAATATTCTTAGATAATTAAATCAATTATTATTACACAGTTTCTACCACAAATATACATTTTAAAATATTATATGTTTCAAACTTATTTAGTTTGAAAATAAATTAATCCTAGTGACTAATAACATAAAAATCATCTCAAACACCTATTGACGTAGAAGTGGGTTGTTTGCTTTAGACAATCTTGGCTGAGTGCTCTTGACTTAATGGTTGGATGTCTTCCTACCACATATTGGATTCAAAGGCTTGATCAATGCATGCCAGGTCTCCAATATATCTATCTAGAATGGAGATCCTCATATGCCCCCAAATTATCTAGGAAGGATTCATCATTGGAGAATTCATTTAGTGTCAAAATGTTCAGTGAAGCATACTCATCGATAAGATGAGGGCTGATCACTGGTAGATCAGTTGTGTAAATATTCAAATAGTCTATTTTGGATTTTTAAAAACAAGTTATGTGGTGAGAGATAGGCTTATGACTTTAGTTTTTTTATAAAAAACCCAAAACCTAATGTCTTGTATTAGTTAGAGGATAATTAGGTTGAGTAATGCCTTACTCATGTTTACATATCCCCTATCCTTTGTATCCATATTTTTGCAAATAGTGGGAACCAAAATTAGGATTATAAGATTATGGTGTAGTATTATCCATTTTGTTTATCATTACATAATGTTTGAAGGGATTAGTATCCATAGGTAAACTATAAATGAACCCTTGATGATTTAATTTTAAGAAGCCCCTGATGATTTAATTTTAAAAAGGCATGAAAATTGGATGGGACCATGTACATTTCATGTATCTAAGGCCATCCCAATAGAATGTAATAATTTAAGTCATTTGGCATAACTTGGCACAGAGTAGGTAGGGTATAAGGACCTACAATAATATGCAGTGTTATTTGTCCCAACATTTGCCATGAAATATTATCAAATACCTTGATGTTCTTGTTATATGGGGCCATATTTGAAGGCTTGATGCCAATTGAGGAGAGAAAAGATATGTTACAAATGTTGCGTCCTAAACAATTATCCACAAGAACTCATTTTAGCATTTTATTGAAAAAACACACTTGGATGTAGAGTGGCAAAAAAATGATTATAAGGTGTTGAGGTGGTAATTACTCTTTTTCAAATGATATATTATGTTTAGTCCATTTGAAAAAAATTTAAAATAGAAGCACATATGGAGATTCTACATTACCATCCAAGATAGTCACATGCAATATATTTTAACCTTTTAGGGTTTTACTTATGTAAATCCTATGTTTGATTAAAGGGCTCAGTAGTCTAAATTAGAGAAATAATATGCATAAAATAACAATTGATTTTTTTTTTTAGATTTGACTAGCTTTGAATTTTTTAAAATAGTAAAAAATATGTGTAAATAAAGACTTATCTAGAAAAACCCTAATACAGATGATATGAGTGCTGAAAATTGAGATTGGAATAGGTTTGAGTATAGTCAATTGGATCCCTATATTATAACCCCTCTTAGATCATAGCACCACATTTGGATAGAGGTGTCATGTGGCTCTAATGTATTGATATTCCACTACTGTCATTTGTGTAGGACTATCCTAAACTTCTTGGTCCACATGTGTATGTGTTTCTAGGTTCTATTCTTGCACACATTAATTTTAGAACTTTGTATTATGCCTGTAATAGATGATTTATGATTAAAATCCTAATATTCCTTGCAAGTAAGTCATGAGCTTACAAGTGTGTTTGTTAGTAGGATAGGTTGGACATCCTTAACACCTTATTCTAAAGAGAGTAGCCTACATACCAATACTCTGAAGAGGAATCAATATTGATGTAGTTTTACCCACCTAAGTGTTGGTGTAAGTGAAAATCATGCTAGAATGATAGTGGCCTCGAGTGCCTTGAATGTGTTTAAGATTAGAATTCTAGAAGATCTGAGCTTAGGGTTATTATAGATGGTAGTTTATGGAAATAGGGTAGAATAGGGATTAATAACCTAGATTTTAATCAACTTGTTTCATGTTTGAATATGTATTTTGCATCTAATTTCCATCTAGTGGATAGAGGGATAAAATTCATGTATTTATAGTGTTTTGTTAAATTTTTGGATAATAAAAGATACTTAGGCTAACCTTAGGAGGGTTTTACCTTTAAAAATATATTCATTTAAAAAAGATAGGGTAAAGGGCATAGACATCATTTTGGGGACACTAACACCACATGGATCTAGTGTTCTTAATGTGGTGCTAATGTTTAGTTGGTATAATGCAAGGTATGAAGGGCCAAGATCAAGAAATGGTGGTTTGAGATTGAAAATGTGTGATAATAGGCTCTAGGATAGGTCTAGGGATAAGATATAAATAGGCAGTCTCAAGTATCACTCTTAGCACTTAAATACCACTTTTAGGTGATTACATTTACCCCCCATTTATGATAGAAATACAAAAAACTGAAATGACTAGTATAAAAGAATAAGAAGCATACCTGGACTTACTTAGGAAGTGAAGTTCATGAAGCTAAGTTTGAGTATGTGAAGCTAGGTTTACATATTTGAAACATGATCCAATGCATGACCTACAAATGAAATGTTTATAAATAAGTCTTTAAGAGATATCAAAAGAAAAATAATATATTAAATAAAGAAGTAACTGAGTAAAGAAATGGGAAATAGGAAAGGAATGAATACACCTCATTAGGTATGTGAAACAGAGCATAAACCTGGGGACAATCTATGTGTGTGCATGTATATAGTGAAAAATCATTGAATAGCTTAGATTGAGTTGATATCTTACTCAATCCTCATGTGTGGTTGGCTTAATAACTTAATCTAATTTTGACTCCATCATTTCCCACCCCTACTTGGTGGATCATGACCTATGATTAGCTTGGATTGGACTGATAGTGTGTTAAGAATCTCATGTGGGTGGCTCAATAACTCAAGTAGGTTATGAATCCATCATTTCCCACCCATGTGTAGTAGATGAATCTAAAACTAAAATTTTAAAAGTGATGTAAATGTCTAATTGAGTATAATTAACCATGTTTTTAAGCTCTCAACCACTTGGGTACATTAGGTAGCTCGAGGCCACTCGAGAATGCCAACAAAGTAGATGGAGTAAGGCATGAAACTAGAGACAACCTAGAATGTGATGTCAAATGTATATAATGTAGAGAATGACATGGAATTTTCCATTCCATCTGATCTACTAGTGTGTAACTAAGCATATGTAAATAATGTACCATGCATATGACCCTAATATGATATTTGAGTATATTGACTCTGCACTAAGTTGTAGTAACTATATCTGAGTATCTAAACTAATTATGAGAATGATTATTTCATGCATCATGCACCCAATATGAGTAAATTATATGAATCTAAGTTGAGCTAATGTGAATCTGAGCTAAATTTGAGCATAAATGTCAAAATTGTAACTAGATCTTTATAAACCTATATTATATTTAGTATACTATTCTAGCCAATCTAAGATTTCCTAAAATTGAGGCTACTAAATAGTAGTGTCACATCATAGACAATATCACCATGTGAAATTAGTGTCCCTATTTTGGTGTTAATGTTTATCTAGTCTAAAGTGTATGTCATTGTATTAATTTTTGAGTCATTATTTTTCCTCTATGTTTACTTGGTGTGGTAAAATAGTTTTGTGAATGCAAGATAAGAGCCTGGTCTTTGTGATAAACCCCTATGAATGCCCCTATTTTTTGTAACAACCTCATTGGGGTTAACTAGAAATACATGATTTTTTTAATTAAACACATTTACCAAAAATAGATTACACTGTGAGATTCTATGGAGACCATATGAAATAATCAAAGTGTGATAATAGAAAACAATCATATTACATCACATATCACTGATCTCTAATATCATGAGAGCACTTCATAATGCAAATATATAAAGTAATTATAATAACTCAACCATGATTGATACAAGTCTATAATCACCATTTTAAATATATAATAATAAGTAATTACAACTATTCATGATAATATAACTATAATTCAATACAATGTACATATAAGATACATGGCTCCCCCTGAGCATAGTTCTCAAACTCAAGTATCTATGGAAATCTCAAGTGTCATCTTGATAATGAGTACTATTGTGGGGAGGGAGAGCATCATCTGTGTGCTTTTTCATACCAACCATGGGCCAAAAATCCCCCTCACTAACCCTATCAATAAATGGCCCTCCTTTCATAGATGAGTAGATAGTGATGGCATGGGAATCTAGAGAGACAAAAAAATACCTGTGTGTTGTATGATTTCTAAACTAAACATGTAGTGTATCATAGAAAACCAATCTATTTTAAGATATTACATAGACGTGTAAATCATACTCATGAAATGATAATGTCTCAATAAACATATTTTGCATCAAATTTTATAAATAATAACAATCTATATATTAATCAAATTCATACACAGTACTTGATTAGACTACCTTCATCTAACATTGTGATGCTAGTAAGCTGGTGAAGTCCATTTCATTTCTTACTATTGACTAATTTTAGTCCACATACCAAGATTTTGCCTAGACTGAATATATGAACAAAGTTACTATTTAATTAAATGATCAAATGACTTGTATAAGCTTTAAAATACTAGACCATCATGAGAACATCATGTAAAAGCAAACTGGTTAGCTTGATTTACATTTCATAAGTATGCTTAGAAAGCTTCGTAGGACCAAAATACCATATGGACATGAAGTTATTCATGTCAAGATCATCCTTTGCAAATTTCATGTCTTGATGAGCTTGCTATCTCAAGATACAAAGCTTCAAATTTAGACTTATAAAATTAAACAGGTGCATAAACATCAATTGTGAGCTTCATGAAGTAGATGTTAGAATTTAAATATCCCAAAGTTTAACATGAGAGTGACAAGTGTCTAAATCTTGAGATCTAAGGTCAAGATCCAATGGTGAGCATCGATCTAATAGGTATCAATGGGTCCCAAGATATAATAGAGTGAATTTTATCATAAATTAAAGATCAACAATGAGTAATGAGTCAAAATATTATCATAAGTAAGAAGCTAACAAGTGGAAAAATCTTAGGTGTCCTAACAAAGATCCAATGGTGTGTGTTGACTGATAGAGTCAGTGGGTCTAGGTAGATCAATGGTACACATTCACTCATACAAATCAAATCAATGACAAGCAATAAGTCAAAAATTCAATGGATCTCAAAGGCTAATAACAAGCTACTAAGTGTCACAAGCATCTTAGACTATCAAAAAATCTAAGGCTTATATTTAATCATAAAAAAGCATATCTATAATGTGAAAAAAGTTAAAAAAATTAGCAGGATCTTGTAGAATAAATAAAGAGTTGATAGTTGGCATAATATGAAAGGTATAGATCAAGATCGATGATCAATATTAAAGGTAGAAGATAGTGGCTCCAAGTAGATTAATAGTGCTTATTTAATCATAAGGAAGTAGATTAATGGCTAGAATCAAAAGTCAAATCCAAGGACTTCAAGTGGAGGTCAAACATGTGACTGAGGTCAAACTAAGAATAATGTTTTAATGGTAATATGCCACCATTAAAGCTCAATTGAAAACCATTGAGAAGACATAGTTATACATTCAAGGTTGTTAATGGTTAAGTGTCATTGTCGATAAAGCTCCATCACCATTAAAGCATAGCTTAGGACCTCTGGTCAAATATTTAGAACCTATCGACACCATTTTCCAAAGTGGTAGTATTATTCTATTACTATGCATATAATGAGTTCTAAAATTCCATAGGGTCCAGAGGTAGGATAGGTCTATTTTATAACTAACATAGAGATAAAAAGAGAGCTATGTGATCTATAGGTCTACATTGATATAATAGCTATATAAAAATTGATAAAGGAGATTAGTTTTCATCTATAGTAGACCTATGTTTATATATTAAAATAGGGGAAAACATGTGATTATGGAGAAGTGTTTTATCCTTCGACATGGTCAAAGCTTCGACAAATAATGAAGGTCATTAATGCAAAGGAGTTAGAGAAGGATTCATGTGGTAGGGTGGTTGCTCCTTTTAATGGTTTTGGCCATTATGACCCTTTCTACACCTTTTCATGCTAAATAGAGTCCCAATGACAATAATGTAATCAGGAGCTCAAGGAAGATGTGATCTCAATCATTATGACCCCTTCCCAAACTAGTTTCCCATCTCTCTCATTCCCATTATGATATGTATACAATATTTTAATACTTAAAATGAATCCCTCTCTTAGGCATGACTAGACTTTGCCAAGATTGAGATTTATAACTTCTTGAGATAAATAGAAGACTAATTTCAGATTTCATTGTTCTAGTAGAGTGTGTCAATGTTAGTTTGATTTGAATATGTGGTAGAAATTTCTCCCTTGTCAAGTCTCAATCTCACCTAGCTACTAGTTTATCTTGTTATATAGGTCATGTTTAGTGTTTAATGCCATTTTATTGAAGATATCATTTGGATATATTGATTGGTTATTACCTTAAATCAAGCCTCTCCATCACTTCCCTTAGGTTTTGATAACTCAGTGAACCTCTGCATGAAATACTAATGCATAACATAGTTTTAGAATTGTAGATCTAGTCCTTTAATTTTCTCATTAATGTTTTTATAAGTTCAAATAGAGTGGATGAATAATAAATTTAGCTGCATCACCAACATTGTCTTAGATTTCTCTTTCAGTTATCTTTCTCCCCCTTTTCTCTAGCATTAGTAGGTTTTAGTGGAAACAATCCAAGTGGTGCATCAAAGAAGCTAACCATGTTAAAAATCCTAGAGGTCTCATCCAAGATTAGGTAACCCATATCTTAGGGTCATTCCCATGTTGGACTAGATTTGATAGTAGGACCTAAACATTTATACTTTTAGATAGGGTACAATCTATGTCTACAATAGTTTATGTCATACCCAGTGGGACCAAGATCCAAAAGAGTGGAAATATTGTTGGTGTATCTTTCCTCTAATCAGTTTTTGTAAGCAAGCAAACTAGTACCAATGGTGACTCTGAATCAAAGCTTCTAATTTTAAGCAGACTAGGTATGTCTCATTGAAGATTTTAATTAGTTATTCCATCTCAATTGACATATGAGGTTGATATGAATATCTATGGTGAGCACCCCTATCATTCACCTCCTTATTAGTAGTTCCAAAATGATCCTCATGATCCATATGAGCCTAATCAACCTTGCCAAGAGTTCTATCAAAGCTATGATGAGCCTTATCAAGTCTCTCATGATCCCTATTATCAAGAGCATGTCTCTCACCTTCCTCGTGACCCATATCAACTCTACCATGATGAGCATCACCAATCATATATAGAGCCTTACCAATAGTATGGTGACTCATACCAATCCTATGATAACCCTCCTAATCATTAATGGTAGAAAAATGAAATTCCTAAATATCCTACTTATACCCCAAGCCATTATATATATAGACTTTTAAAATATCTATTAGACTAAGAGAATAATATGATAAACATTGACATGTTAAAGGGTATGGGCAAGAGATCCCAAAACATGTCATTAAAGGGGCTAGAGATTTAGTACAATAGGTATAAGAAAGTAAGATGTCATTCATTAGGGAATGTTATCCTAAAAATAGTAGTGACATGCTTGACATAGATGGACTCATCTCCAAGATTGAGGAAAATTTGGGAGCCCATGAAGAACATTAAACACACCGTCACCCACTATGTCTTCCCTCATTCACTCCATGTCAACCTCATGTTGAGATTCCTATCAACACTAATAAAATATCACCACATGAGTTTCAAATCCATCATAGTTCCCCCCCAACTCCTCTCAACCTTCCCCTCATGGGAATACATCCAAGGGAGAGTCTAATTGGAAAGGTAGGTTTGTGTTTAAAAAACCAGCCATCATGAGAAATCAAGGTCTAATTTTGAAACCTCCCTTGCTAGGAAAATTGAGGCTAAAAATAAACATATATAATAGACATTGGTAGTTACAAAGGAAACATTACCCCAACTACACATACCTCCTTTCATTCCTCAGGCCTCAATGCACACTATGCAAGGGAACCATGAGCCCAAATTTCCATCTTGAAGTTAAGTCATGTAGTCAAGAAAACCCAAAACTACTCAATACCCAGCCCTCCCTCCTTAAGAATATAATTCCTTTCCCTCTTGTAAATACATCCAAAGTAGTATATAGAATAAGAAGGAAGTGATGATTATTGAAGTTAAATAAGAGGCCATCCAGCCTCCACTTCCCTCTCCCTAGGAACCTAAGTCCTTTCCTTCATGGAAAACCATCCAAGAAGTAGTGTAACAAAAAGAGGAGGTGAATGTGATCCAATAAGAATAGATCCATGAGAGAATTAAAATATCTATGGTTACTTATATGGGCATTTATCATCTTATTAAATACTTTCATGGATATATTATACATATCCTAAAGAAAGCGCCTCTCCTTTGTGAGGCAAATCAAGAAGATGCAGCTATGGAGACAAAAAATAATGATTAATTTATGGATCAAGAATAGGAAATCATTATTGGAACACCACTTGTCAAGAATGAGCATGTTTTAGTATTTCATAATGCCAAAGAAGATGAGTTGAAATAATAAGTGCAAATTGGAGATGAGATCCAATAGGAATAAGTTTCGGATGTGCATTAAGAGGTTGTTTCTCAAGAACCTCTTAATCACATATCAACTATCCAAAATCAAGAGTTTTCTCAAGATATTATATTAGTTTATATAGATCAAGTACAAGATTATCTTTCTATGGAAGGTAGCCATGAAGACAACTCACACAAAACCATTGATGAGATAGAGAGCATTCAAAAATACCATTGGAAGTAATTGTACCATGATTTCATGAGTGAGATTGAAGAACTTAAGATGGTATATTTGGATGATGAGATAATAAAATAGGTTGAATCTTCATGTAAGGATTCCATTAATGTTTTGAAGCTTTAGGAAGGTAGTGCTACTCTAGAGATTCCAAGGTAGAATGAGAAGGTTGGTCTTGATGTGGAATAACTCCATGAGGGATTGGTACAAATTGAAGTCATGGATGAGGTTGAGATATATATTATTGAAAGGGATCAAGATACCCTTCAAATTGGTCATATTTAGGCTATTAAAAGTGAGGAACACAAAGATGATTGACAATTATAAAATGAATCTTTGCAAGGGGTTGAGGGACTTTTCAAAGATATGTTATCCATTAGAGGGCATGCTTATGAGTAGTTTAATCTAGAGACACTAATTAAAGGCCATTATGATGTAGATGGGGTTGGCCATTCAAAACTCCTTAAAGAGCTTGATGAGTTTATCACTAATAAGAAGGATCCTGAAGAACTAGACTAATTTATCTTTGTTGGTGAAGGGTTTATTGTTGATGAATCACTCCAAAAGATACTAAGAGAGTTGGTAGGTAATAAGATTTCCTCATCAAGGGTCATATTCAATAAACATCCTAATTTTTAACTTGTACCATCTCTTAGACTAAGTGAATTTATGCATTTTATTTTTGATCTAGGTAGATCATGCTTTGTCTTAGCTAGTTAAGTTCTTTGTACATAATTAGCTATTGGTTTTCCTCTAAGTGCTATCCAAGCACATTAGGTTAGTGGTCCTTACTTTATTTAGGTTAGTTTACCTTCTATCCTAAATTTACCTTCAATAAGTGCCTTGGGAACTTTGTTTTGTTTTATTATTTTTGGGCTTTATTTATTTCAAGAGGAGTTATCCAAGGGTTGGTAGCTAGTTTTCAGCTTTAGACAAAATTGTTGAACCAAAGAGGAGACTCCATGCCTAATGGACTAGTAAAGACAAGTGTTATGGGTTCTCAAGTATAATAAGCATGATTTCCTATGAGTCTCAAAAAATGTTGGCTAATTTTAGCCTACATACCAAACTTTTTCCTGGATTGAATACATGAGCAAAGTTCTTATTTAAACAAATGATCAAATGACTTGTACAAGCTTTGAAAGACCAGAACTTCAAGAGAAGGTCATGTAGAAGAAAACTAGATAGCTTGATTGTTCACTTAATAAGTATGCTTTGAAAGCTTCTCAGGACCAAAATACCACATGGACATTAAGTTATTCATACCAAGATCATCCTCTACAAATTTAATGTCTTGATGAGCTTGCTATCTCAAGATATAAATATTTAAAGTTAGACTTGAATAATGAAATAGGCACATGGACATCAAGTTTTAGCTTCATGAAGTAGCCATTATAATTCATTAAGGTTTAATGTGAGAGTGATAAGTATCCAAATCTCAGGATCTAAGGTCAAGATCCAATGGTGAGCATTGATTTGATAGGTGTTATTGGATCCCAAGGTCTAATAGAGTGCATTTGATCATAGAATATCAATGGTGATAAATGAGTCAAAAGTTTAGTGTAAGCAAGAAGCTGATAAGTGGAAAATTTTTGGGTGTCTTGACAAAGATCTAATGGCACATATCAACTGATAGAGTTAGTGGATTCAAGAAAATCAATGGTACACATTCACTTGTACAAATTAGATCAATGGTGATAAGTGAGTAAATGAGTCAATGGATCTTGAAGGATAATAAGAATATTATAATTATCACAAGCATATTAGACTATCAAAAAATATAGGGCTCACATTTAATCCTACAAAAGTAGATCTATAGTACATAATAGGTTAAAAAGTTAGGAGTATCTTGTAGAACAAATAAAGAGTTGATAGTTGGGATAATAAGAAAGGTCTAGATCAAGATTGATGATCAATATTAAAGGTTGAAGATAATGGGTCCAAGAATATCAATGGTGCTCGTTTAATCATGAGGAAGTAGATCAATGGCTAGAATTAAAAGTCAAAGCTAGGGACTTCAAGTGGAGGTTAAACATGTGATCGAGGTCAAACCAAGAAAAATGTTTCAATGGGAATATACCACCATTAGAGAGACATATTTATATAGTAAATTTTTTTAATGGTGAATCTCCATTATCGATATCATTTTTTCACCATTAAAACATAGCTCAGGACCTCTAGTCAAAGATTTAGAACCTATTGACCCCATTTTCTAAAGAGGCAATATTATTATTTGACTATGCATATAATGAGTTCTTAGCTTCCATAAGGTCTAGAGTTAGGATATGTCTATTTTATACCTAACATAGAGATCAAGAAGGAAGCTATGTGATCTATAAGTTTGCATTGATACAATAGATATAGGAAAACCAATAAAGGAGATTGGTTTTCATCTATAATAGACCTATGCTTAGATATTGAAATAGGGGTAGATGTGTGATTATGGAGAAGTTATCTATCCTTCAACATGGTCATAACTTTCACAAATAATGAAGGGCATTAATTCAAAGGAGCTAGATAAGGATTCATGTGGTAGGGTGGTTGCTTCTTATAGTGGTTTTGGTCATTATGACCCTTATTCCACCTTTTTCATGCTAGATAGAGTCTTAGTGACTTGAATAAAATTAGGAGCTTGAGGAAGATGTGATCTTAGTCATTATGACCCCCTCCCATGTAGGTTACTCATCTCCCTAATTCTCATTATACTATATATATGTATAGGCTTCTAATCCTTAAAATGAATCCCTCTCTTAGGCATGACTATACTCTACCAAGATTGAGCTTTGTAACCTCTTGAGATGAATAGAAGACTAATTTCATGTTTCATTGTTTTGGTATAGTGTGTCAATGTGAGTTAGATTTACATATGTGGTAGAAATTTCTCCCTTATCAAGTCTTGATCTCACCTAGCTACTAGTTTATCTTGTTATGCAGGTCATGTTTAGTGTTTAATTCCATTTGATTTAAGATAGCATGTGGATACATTGACTGGTTAATACCTTGAATTAGGCCTCTCCATCACTTTCCTCAGGTTTTGATCACTTGGTGAACCTATACATGAAATATTAATGCATAACATACTTTTATAGTTGTAGATCTAGTCCTTTTCTTGTCTCATTAGTGTTTTGAGAAGTTCAAATAGAGTGGATGAAAAATCAATTTAAAATCATCACCAACATTAACTTAGATTTACATTTCAATTATCTTTCTCCCCTTTTCCCCCAACATTAGTAGATTTTAGTGAAAACAAGACAAGTGGTGCATCATAGGAGCTAGCCTCATTAAAAATTCTAGAGGTTTGACCCAATATTAGGTAGCCCATAGCCTAGGGTCATTCCCATGTTGTACTATATTTGAGAGTAGGAACTGAAGACTAATACTTTTAGCTAGGGTGCAATCTATGTCTATAAAACTTACTTTATATCAACAATGTAGATTGATCAGATACAATTCAACCATAAGATTCATATAATTTACATATTACTAGAAAACACATCATATAACATGCTAAACATAGGAGTAACCAAAGAATACATTTATTCTATCAAATATATGAATGAATCTTACATTATTTTCTATCCCATACTAGAAATAATGATTGTAGTTTATACCACCTGGGTAGATACACATTTAATTATAGATTTTAACTACCAAAATTAGTTTACACACATACTACACCATATGATAACCCATATTAACATAGTCTAATATTTTAAGACATAACTACTAGTTTTCCACAATTAGTCATATAAATTAGTATTAAATACATGGAAACATAAACTTCTATTCAAGTAACTAGATATAATGAAGAAAGTCATAGTTCCCGTGGAACATAATAATATACTATCACAACATTATTTAAACTCTCAAATGTTTTATACACACATACATAAATTCCTACCAACTATCACAAAACATGATATTCATAGTAATAACTAGCAAGCATACATGAAATTAGTCAAACATAGGTGTGAGTCTAGGCATAACAATTACAGTATGTACCATCTAGGTATAAATTACATATGCATTATATTACTCTATGATATCTCATACTATCATAGTTCATAACTACATAAATACATGTAACCAAACTTATGATTTCAAGAATCAAATGATTCACATACACAATAACAATCAAGCAAGTATGAGATTATACCACCCAGATATACTCTAGGTTTAAATTGCATATTAACATTCAAAGAAATATAACTTATAAGCATGCATCATGATGCACCATTATATTCTAATTATAACTAAAAATTTATACATATTAACACACTCATAATATGTACCATAAATAAGTATTCAACACTGAATACATTTAACTAACAGTCAATCAATCTTTTGTATAGAAAAAAGAACTCATAAAACCATTATACATTCATTTAAACATCTCATTCCATTTCTTGGAAGACTTTTTTAATATGGTTATAGTTTTAGTCCCTTGAACACCTGGTGACTAGATAAAATCATACTTATAGATATAAGCTTAGGCATATGTCCCAACACAACCATTTCCATTATGTACTTATGTTGCATACTTAAATCCATGTGTAGATATATCAAAACAAGAACTCAACACATATGAAACATAAGATAATCCAAACTATCATTTTCTATACATTTTAGGGGTTTGAATGCACACATTCATTAAATTAATCATATGTAATTCTTTTAATGCAATTAATACTCCACCCATAGAACTATAATCATAAAAATACACCCCTATGTTCATATATACACTATTAGACACATTAAAACCTATGTTTTTTCTTTCAATAACCCATACTTTATTTTAATGTTACTTTTACATCACATATTTTTACTCATAATTAGTATATAATAGACAACCTATACCTATCATAATGAAAACTTCATTAGATTTCTATCCTTCATATACCTCATTAAACACTTGGTGGATTCTCGATATAATAACCACTCATAACACCTATAGTTATTAAATATTCCCAAGAAGAATTTTTGAGAGGTTATTCAACCATTTAAATATTGAAAAGGGTTGACTATGTTCTAAAAAGTCCATAAATACTAAAGTTTAAAGTTCCCTGATTTAATCCTGTATATCCCAGAATTCATGGTTTATTATTCTATATAGATTTGACTAATGTTTGGGATCAAATAGAAATAGAGTAATTCCACTAATTCAAGGTAAAATCAAACTTTTAGTCTTTTAGAGTTTTTCCTTGATTAATATTTTATACTTACATCATTCCTATATAGTCACCACTACATAATCAATTTCTCTCTCAAAAATTAAAATTAAAAAGGGTTTAATAATTTATTTTTTAATTCACCAAAAAATATTAAATTACTCCAATAAAATAACGATCTAATAGAAAATGGAAAACATCACCACCTATGGAAAATCAAATTCTCATAGTCTCTAATTTAAAAAGGCATTATTAACCTAAACACACTATCAAGTGGGACATTGTCACATGAATTTATATTTATAAAGGATTATTATCTATAGATATTAATGAGATGGTTTAATATAACAAACACATATTAGATCTACTTAAACCATTATATACAAATGGTTGCTCACTCAACAAATATTAGCTAAGCCTTAATTCCAGCATCACACACTATGCATATAGTGGAATAAAGACAACTACGGTGATCACTCATTACAATAATGTCTTAGAGATCACTAGCTGGAAATTTGTTTTAAATTAACTTCATCAAGTCATTTCAAGAGCTGGGCTAAGAGGTATACAATGACTCAAAACTCAATCACTTCCACTTAATTCAATATTGAAACTTAAATATAAATATACAACTATTCAATAACTTACAATAGGTTTTATATAGATCAAATCAACTTACTAACACTTACAGATATAGAAAACATAAATATATAGCACTTATGTTATGTAATTTCAATGACCTTGTCTGAAAATAGGATAATAATAGTAGTTTACATAGGTTGGGATTAAAATAAATAATGGCCCCATTAAATATACATATAATATTAGCTACATGTCTAAAATTAGTGATTCCACATAAGCATTTAGATGTGTAAAGGAATATTTATAGTGATTTTTTATTATTTTATTTTGTTGGATTAAGTATTTATAACGATGCCTATAGTTCTTGCTATACCCAACCCCCACCCCTTTTTCTTCTTAAAGACATGGGTACCCACTTTTTCCAGATCTTGGCCTTGTCATTGAGCCTTTATTTTTTGTGCCAAAGCAAATTCTTGAGTAGATGGATTCTTAATATTTATAATTTGAAGAGTTTAACATATTATATCATGGTATTTTACATATTTTGTGAGATAACTCTATTAATAACTTTTTGGGAGTTTTTTGAACTATGCAAGTTTTCAAGACTTTGTTTATTCATAGATCATTTAGAGACTTATTCATCAGAATATTTGTTAGGTCTTTTCATTTGGACATTTTTTTCTAATAGTTTTGGCTTTAAGGGATCTTATTTGAGGGATTTTATCTAGAAACTTCTTAAGCCATTGTTTATCGACCTTTATTCTACCACATTTTGTTCATTCAAAATTTTATTTAGTGGGAATTTAGTATTTGGAACTTTTTTTTCAAATAGATTTTATCTTCAGGGTTTTTGTGTTGGACATTTTGTCCAAAATAATTTCCCTGAAATGACTTATCTTTATCAAACTTCTTCAAACTTTTTGCTTGGACATTTTGTTTGACAGACTTTTTTCATTCAGGATTTTTGTAATGAACATTTTGTTTGATAGATCCTAAGATATTTATACATTTATTGTGGACTATTTGTCATGGACATTTGGTCTAAAGAGAATTAGTCCTTTGGGATTTTTTGTGGGTCTTTTGTAAAGATAGATCCCCACTTAGCTAAATAAATATAAAATACTTCCTAATAGTATGCTAAAGTCACTCACTGACTAGAACTAACAAAATTTGAACTATATAGGTAGTAAAAAATAGGTGAACATTGAGCATTTATATCACATGAATTGGTATTTAATGTGAAAAGCTTATATACATGATGTGTATCCATTTAATCCTTCATTGCTTTTGAACAAACTTTCACTAAAAGTCTACTATTATCTTATGTAACCAAAAGCACTAGTTACTACCTATGAGAGTACTGTGTAAAGAACCAATGACTAATGAAGGTAAAAATAGATCATTTAGCACATAGAGAATGTAGAAGGAGTTTGTAAGTAAAGTAAAGAATGTAAAAAAAAAATTCATCTTGATCTAGGTAATTTAGAGGAGCAGTTCTACCATCACCCTACTCTATTAAGTATTTGATAGAGTTCATAGATATAGTATTTTATGTCACCATATTTGATAATAGGTATGAAAATTATTTAGAAGTATCAGACATTATCGACTCTATCAATATATTTTCATTAGATGACAATATTTCTCTCTTCAAAAGGTTTATGTCAGTAAATTATCAAGGATTCATTGGCCCTAAAATGACAAGGATTATATTTTACTTCCACCAAGATTGAGGTGATGCCATGCATCGACCTCCTTTGTGACTTGTTATTTATAGGCAAGGTAACACATGATGCTTTCTTGTATCACATTGGTAATCCTATAGTTAGAGCATGAATCTTGGGTATATACTTCCAATGATATCTGGCACTAATAACACCTGACACATACTTTGACAAACATAGGCTAGTGCAACAGAACAAGAGAACATATGAAAAAAAATTTGTCTTCATGGCTGCTCCCTAATGAAACTATCACTTTTAAAGGAAAAAATATGAAGGAGTCTAATCCAATTAACAAGTTCAAGATGTGAGTATGCATTGGCATGGATTTTTTGAAGATACTTTATGGTATGCCCAACATTCACTTCCTCCATTTGGATTGGGTTTCATTGTTACACATGATATTAACTAATGATATTGTGTTTGCATTGGGAGAGATAGTTAGCTTTCATTTGAAGGACTAGATCATCCATGGAGATAAGTATCCCACTCCTATCATCCATTTCTACATGATGTTGTATTTATTGGATGCTATCATGTGGACTTACTACAAGGTTTTTAGTGAGCTATAGAGCCCAGCCATTGAATATCACATTCAGTTCATGCATGTATATACATATACGAAGAACATGATAAAGATTGTTAAGGATGCCTATCTTAAATTTTGGTAGGCCATCCATGGTTCACCAATGCCCATGATAGGAGAGAACATTATGAAATCATTTTTTGGAAAAGGTGATTACTTCTTCTATCCATACTTCACTATCATAATGATCTGGGGTAACAAGGTTCACCCCTTGTGCCTTTCAAATTATCTTCTTGATAAGGTGGCCAAGCAAGATATTGTTTTTAAATTGTGGTGGAGCATATAATAATACTTGTTGAGGGATAATAAAATTTCATACTTTGGCCACCACATAGTCATTAGCAGAATTGTATACATAATGAGAAAGCATTTTGGAGAAGTTGGAGGCAAGAGAAAAAACTATCATTTTCCTACACTTTCACACAAGGATTGGGATCCCCATAGACTCATTTGAAATCATATACATGGATTCAATATCCCTTATATCCATAAGCCTTACGCTTATGAATTTTTGTTCCTAAATGCAAAAAAAGATGAGGAAGTGTTAGAAAGGGTAAACATTGTTGGATTAAAGGAGGATCTTTTGAGGATGATTCAAGAGGACCCTTCAATTTATATGATGGAATTATAAAACATAAATTATCTTTATTTAGGATGGACCCATTCAAAATTTTGGAAGGGTAAGTTTACAAAACAATCCATAGAAAAAAGAAGCTCATCATCATAGGGACTCCCTCTCAAATTGAAGTTAAAGGTTGTGAAGAAGGAACCTGGGGTAGTTACACTTGACCCTAGGGGAGAAAAAGAAGGAGGCCTCATTAGTTTGGATTTTGATGAGGATGAAAAATCACATGAAGAGCCAGTTGTAAGCATAATCCAAATGACTACAATTATTCCCTAAGCCCAAGATTCTACATTTGTAGGGGTAACAAAAGATGAAGTAAATGTGCCAGTCCATCAAGGTTCCCCCTCATAGCAAAAGACCATGTTTTATACAAGGAATTCTAGGACTCCCATAGGTAACCTCATAGTTGAACAAACCTAAGTGTTACTTGTAGGACCTCAACTAGTAGAGGTGGCAGAGGGGGAAGCAATTGATTTGGGAGATGATTCTGATGAAGAAACTAAGCTAGAAAAGGACAAAGAATTGAGACTTATAAATAACAAGGGTGATGAACCATTTGTGGAGGTAACTCAATTCATAGGTACCTAATTTATTGAGTCTATTCCTTTAACCTTTATTTCTATTCCCATGTTTTGTTTGGTTTTTATTTCTTTTGTGTTAAAAACCCCCAAAGTGGAAGTTCCTACTTCCTTTTCTATGGATCCATTTGCTCCAAATTCATTCATAAAATTACCCTTAATCAACCCAAAGGTTGAGAAGGATTTTTCCACAACTATTTCTTCCACCATAATTTATCTACTCTTCACCTCCATTCCATTCACTTCCATCATGGTTACCTCTAGTATTCTTTCTGGAACTACCACTATTAGAACATTGAAGAAGAAGGCATCTGGGATGGTGGTAATAGCCATGACCATACCCTAACTCTATATCCAATCCACTTAGATCACCCTTACCATTCCATACATCACTCCATATGAGTAAACCATAGTGACAAGTATAGGGAATGGTATAAGGGCCAAGCCACAAATTGTTATAGTCCATCCACTCCCTCAGTTTAGAGGAGTGGATTGGTCTAAGATCATTTAGACCTCCTTTCATGACACCCTTGCCAGGGTATCTAAGAAGTATAAGGTCACTTAATATTTAGAGGAAGAGGTTTTATTCATAACCTTATGATAAATGGATGTAACATAGTTGAACATTTCTCCTGGGCCATGGATTTGAGAAGTGAGACTTCCCAATTACCTAGCTTTAAAATCACTGAGATCCCCTCCATCACCACTTTGTTTGAAAAACCATCTAGGACCATAAAAATGGTGAATAATTAAAATTTATAGGATTACAAAGGTAATTAATTTATTCTATAGGAGAGACAAGAAGTCTTATCCCTCACATAAAGGTATAACAGGTAGTTGAGGTAGTCACCTTATGTTGAAAGTTTCAAAGACCTAGCCAAAGCTCATAAGGATGTCATGGTGGCCATCCATGAAGGAATATAACTGGCTAGGAAATAGTTGGAGGTTGAGGTGGAAAATTTAAGAGAACAGGCCAAGATTGTCACATACCAGTAGGCACCAAGGCAGAGGTCCAAGAAGTAACCTCTAGATCTAGAATTATTTAGAAGCTCTAGAATTCATGTGAGCTAAATTAGCCTCATGTATCAATAAGATTAATGAATTATTAAATTATTTTAAAAATTATGTCAATAAATTGAAGATGTTGGTAGCATACACAAGTAATAAGGCATATAGCCATTTAGACCTCATGACACCATTGAAGGCATCTTATGCCCTCAACTTGGTTGTCATCATAATAGAGGAAGCTCGAGAATGGATAACATTAGTTAGGGATTTTCTTCCCAAGTATCAATATCATGAGGCTCTTATTCTTCAAATTTTGAATGATCTTAATATATATAAGGTGGAGGACACTATATAAAAATTGATTAGTAAGATCAATTTTGATCAGCTCATATAGGAGGCCATTGATAACTTCAAGCAGAGTTTGTAGGGCCTAGCATTAGAGGACATAAAATATAAATTGAGAGCTAATAGGAAGAAATTCACCAAGGTGGAAATTTTTAAGAACAATTTCCAAGTGATTAAGGCAAAACATGTGAAACTCTTGGGATAAGTCAATATAATACATAGGCTAGCTCTACTCAACTTAGATATTATTCAATAGTAGCATGATGCCATAGACAAGTGTTATAAAGAAATTGAAGCTAAGAAGAATAAATCCAAAGTTGTTACTTTTAATACTATATTTATATCTATAGTCTCAACATATACTACCTCAACCACTACACTAACCAAAGTCCATATGACTGTTCAAACAACACATCCTTGAAAGGCTAGATTTTGTGCATGGACAATATTTTAATGGCATATATATATATATATATATATATATATATATATATATATATATATATTTATAGTTTTCCTGTAGTTCAAGTTGTAATTATAAATTTGCCTTTTTATTTATACACATGCACATGTTTCATGGCTTTTGTAAAGGCTAACTTAGCTAATTTACAACTATAAGTAAAATTTTATATGGTTTTGACCGCATTTAGAACTTAAGTTCTAACTATCACATGTAATGACTTTTTTCATGAACTTAGAGGAAGAGGTGAACCCTTCCCCAAGCCTATTTAAATAATTATAATCCATAGTTTGGATTTGTTAGAGAATTTTGAATATACAAGAGTGAAGTAATTTTGGTTTTCCACTCATGTGTTTGCATATTTTATTTCCAATGTGTGTAATTTTATTATATTTCTTTGGTTGTATGAATCAATAATCCATAGTGTGTAAAAGCTGTGAATGGGTTCTTGATTGTCTTGACTAATATATCAAACTTAGATGTGAAAAAGCTATTGAATGATTGGTAAAATAAATTGGTTAGGAAAATTAAGTTGATTGATTCATAATTTTTAGTGTGTATGAGTGATTTATTTTGATGTATTTTTCTATGCATGTGTAATAGCTACCTCAGATACCTCATTGAGCCCGAGCCATAATCTCTTGATTAAGAGTGTGCAATCAGTGCCCTAAAAGGAATAATCTTTGATTGAGGCCCATGAGCTTCTTATATCATTATTCCCTTAGAATTCTTAGCCATGCTTGATTGTGTGTCAGAAATACCTACTAGTTATAGGCATAAGTTTTTTTGAAAATAATTTGTCCACTTAGGAACCAGCTAGAGAAGTAATTCTATAAGACCATAGAGCTATCTTTTCTGCCTTAACCTTCCCTCCTTTTTGAGTTTGTTTTATGACCTACCTATCTTATATTATAAACCATCCATCCATCCAACTCATATATATTCTCACTTCCTTTTTAGAGATCACACCTCCATCTAAGAAACCTTGTCAACAACATGCATACCCTACCAACTATTCCATCAATAGGTTATTAAGACTGCATACCTGCAACTCATGCCCTAGAGTGGAGTTCACCTCTATAGAGATCCTAAAATGTTAGAGGTTACCTCATATTTTGTGGTGTGCATAAAAACCACATCAACATCACATTGGTGCTATAAGCAGGGATTGAAACTTCAAAAAAAGAGGTTAGTTTCTATACAAAGTTGCACTAGAGTCACCTAGGAGAGTAACCAGATCTAATTCCTAGGTTGCCCTTCTAGTCTCACCCTTTTCAAATCATAGGAGACCTAGAATTGTATGGACTATTGATAATATACCTAGGACTCCTTATCCAATAATTAACCCTTTACCTATTAATCATCCAATGGCTTAGTCACCTTAGTTGGATCTACTATTGTTGTCCTAGGACATGCATGATTTACCTAGAAATCTTGATAAGTATATGCCATATTTCTCTCCTTTAAGAGAAAGGATAGTAGAAGAACATATTAAGTATTTTAAGGTTTCTTTGAGATTAATGAATGTTATTAATTAAGATGTTACATGTAGGTTATTCTATTTTACAATAATGGATGTTTCTTATGATTGGTATTTGAATCTAACAAAAAATTAAATCACTTTTTGGGATGCTTATCATGTAGCTTTTATATCACAATTTGGATAGGTCACCATCCCTAGTGTAATATAGCAACACTTCACCAGTATGAAGGAGCCTAATGAACCAATTCAAACTTTCAATGCAAGGTTTTAAAAGATGTACATGTGGTTAAGCCCAAGGTATAAACTAGAAGTTGCATTAGCATTGGAGATGTATAAAAATGCTTTGGACCCTTCATTGTCATGTTATTGAGAAGAGAATATGTTACCAATAAATTGGAATTGTAATATGAATAATCCATAAAAATTGATAGGAAGCTCAATCCCTAGGTACCTAGAGTACCTAACTTCAACAATGGCTTCCCAATGTTGAATCTGGTTCCACATGCAAAGTGAATTATTTCTAGATTAAATTAGAAATGGATCTACATGTTTCCCCTATTGACAAAAATAACATAGATAAATTATGGATTCTTAAAAAATCATACACAAGGCAATGGTTACCAACATAATCAATAATTGCCCACAACTTTTTTTATTTTTTTATAAGGCACTAACTCTATAAAGGCAAAGCTAAAGGCTATTTAAAAAATGGTTCAAAAACTAAGTAATGACTTCCTTGATATGCAAAAGAAGATGGGTAATGCTAATACCCCAAATGGTAATTATAATATTGGATTTCAAAGGTATAATAAGCCTATGAATAATATGGAGTAGCCTAGAAAACATTTAGGGATTAACATGGAAGAAATGAACCTATCTAATTGGTGCAAAATTCATAATACTTATTAGCATGGTGAGATCGATTGTGTTGAATTTTTTGTAGAATTTGAAATATTTCAAAGAAAGGTGGTAAGCTACGGGTAAGTGTATAATCCACATAAATCCCATCAGGAAACTAGCCCTTTAAACACTGCCATGTTCTTTGAGACTCATGAGTTTCCCTTTCCCAGCAAAGATGACAACATACCAGAGGACAAAAAAGATGAAGTCCATGTTTTTCAACAATTATATAAAGGTGGGTAAAATTTGAGGAATAATAATGCTTTTACAACTTCTACTCTTTCAAATAGCATAACAATTCTACCTAATCCTAAAGTTGACAACAATCCACCTCCTCCAAGAGGGACTTATCAGCCTCAAAATAATGAAGAAATAAGTAAAGGAGGATACAAAATTATTGAAGGCATGAAGATCAAATAAAATATAAATCTTCATGAGTTAGCATACATAACTAAATAAAATAAGCCATTATGGAAGTCTATTACTGGGATGACTCTTATGAAAAGAACTAAAGTATCTATAGATAAAGCAAAAGCTACTAATACTAATGCCATCTATAAGAGCAAACTAGAAGTTACACCCTTTTTGCTGACTATCAAAGCATTTGGTAAGAACATTCATAAAATTTTAGTTGATTTTTGAGCTTTAACAACTATTATGCCTACCTCTATATGTTAAGAAAGTGGTTTTACTCTAATCCCTTCAAAGAGAATAGTTTCACAACTAGATAAAATAATGGTACCAGTGGTCGAGGAATTGAAGGATGTACATATTCAAGTAGCATTTGACCATGAGTCCAAATGACCATTGACATCCTTGTATTGGACATACCTAGAGTATATGGGTTGTTTCTGAGTAGGGACTGTTCCAAAATACTTAATGGATATATTTTTATGGACTATTATCACATTTGGATATCATAGAGAGGCATTATAAATCAAATCTAGATCGATAGGGATCTTAGGATGAAATACCCCATTAAATAATATAATGTTAAGAATGAAGAGGTGAAATATGAATCTCCCAACCTTGGTATTTACACTTTCACTACATAGCATAGAGAATGAGAATTATAGTTTGAAGGTTGTAATCAACTGTGGACTTTACACTTTGACATTTCTAGATTTAAACAAAGATCAAGCATAAGAATCAACTTGATTGATCTAAAAGGAAAGAAAATATTTCTAGCATATAGGTTATAATTCCCTTACACCAATAATAGGGTTGAGTATGGGGATATAATTCTAGGATTATAGTTTTCACTAAAGGACAATGTGAATTAGGTATTAGTATTCGATGATTCAGAGCTAGTGATCAAATAGGTTAAAAATAAACATTAGTGTAAGTTGTCTTATCTGAGAAAGTAAAAACATAGAGTATGGGACCTAATTGAGATATTTGATGCTTTCAACATAAAGGATATTCCTAGAGAGTATAATCAAGCCATGGATTCTCTAGCTATTATTGTTACTAATTTGGAGACCCTCCAAAGATCCAAGGTAAAAAGATTTTCTATTGAACTAATGCATTATCCTTATATGCTTGATAATGTGGAAAATTTTAAAGTATTTAAAGATGACCAGTAGATTATTTAGTTTATAACTAATTCAAGGGAGTTTGAGTCCCAAATCATCAATGATAAGGAATTTAATCATCTATGTGAAGAGGACTCAGATAAGGAAGGTATTATCTAGTTAAAAGAGAATTATATTCCAGCTAGGTTGGTCTCTTTATAAATACCATTTGACATAGATCCCCAAGATCAGTAGTTTAGGCATCCCAAGGTTAATGAATCAGATTTCAAGAAGTAAAATCTAGGAGATGAACATAGCCCATGATATGTTAATATTGGCCTTAGTTGTACCCCAGAAGAGAGATAATGAATGAAACATTTCATTAATTGATATAGATATTTCATTCCTTGGACTTATGAAGAATTGAAGGTTTATGACCCTTAAGTCATTACTCGTATGATTCCTTTGAAACTAGACCATAAGCCATTTAGATAGAGGTAGAGACTAGTCAATCCTATTATGGAGCCTATAGTTAAAAGAGAAGTGGAAAAGTTACTAAGTGCAAGAATAGTCTTCCCGATCTGACATTCTACCTGGGTGGCTAATTTGGTCCTAGTCAAAAAAATAACAATGAGATCAGATTATGTGTGGATTTCAAAAACTTGAATAAGGCTTCTAAAAAGGACAACTATCCCCTAGTTTATTTGGATGAAGTGAGATAGATAGTAAGTGGTTCTAAAATGATGTCCTTCTTAGATGGATTTTTAGGCTATAATCAAGTACTGGTACAATATGAGGATATGATGAAGACTAAGTTTACTATGAAGTGGGAAATTTATGCATATAAAATGATGACATTTGGCCTGATAAATGTAGGAGCTATCTTTCAATGTACCATGGACCACACATTCAAAGGACTAATGGGAAAATGCATAATCATCAACATGGATGATCTTACTATGTTTTCAAAGAATAGGAATGATCACATAGGCCACCTCCAATCAATATTCAAGAGATGTAGAAAGTTTGGTATCTCACTAAAACCAAAAAAGAGTATATTTGGAGTGACTAAAGGAAAGATCTTAGGACATATCATTACCAAGGAAGGGATCACCATTAACCTAGATAGAATTCAAGGATTCTCAAAGATTGTGCCACCAAATAGCAAGGAGTTCAAATATTTCTTTGGGAAGATTAATTTTGTAAGGAAGTTTATCTCAAGATTTTTAGAGATTTTTAGACCTATGAATGCAATGCTCAAGTAAGATGCCAAGATATAATGAATAACTAAATCCCTAAAATCTTTTTAAGACATTAAAAATGCAATATCTCAAGCCTTAGTACTAATTAGTCCATATTTCA
The DNA here is from genome assembly GCA_037957365.1 of Torreya grandis. Taxonomy (NCBI): domain Eukaryota; kingdom Viridiplantae; phylum Streptophyta; class Pinopsida; order Cupressales; family Taxaceae; genus Torreya; species Torreya grandis. The sequence goes on from JARHVA010000777.1 coordinate 1,696,861, forward strand.
CAAAAGATTTCTACTTGTACTCATTCACTTTAGAACATATAATTATTGTTATAACATAAAATAAATATGAGACTAAGCATCCAATTACATTTATGATCAAAAATATGAAATATATAGAACTCAGGTACTCCATGATTGATAAGCAAATATTCACTCTTTTCAAAGTAGTAAATAAGTTTTGATACTACATCTTGAGGAATAAGACTATTGCCATTGTGCCTAATCCTACTATCAAGCTCACCTTATCATAGAACAAATTAGGAGAATGTCAAGGCAAGTGGATGGAAAAGCTACAAGAATTTGACATAGAAATCAAACCTACAAAGATCACTAGGGGTTAAGACATCATTCATGTCATGAAAAAACCTAATCTACATATCACTAGTGAATAGGTATGTGAAGCTTAGGTATCTAAAGGATAATGGTATAATGATATAAGATATTACTTGCTTATAGGTACTTGTTACCTGAAACCTAGCAAATAATGAAGAAGGGATTTAAGGTTCAAAGCTGCTTATTACATGATCAAGAAAAGAGTTATCTATAGAATTAACTGTGAAGGTATTTATCTTAGGTATGTATTTACAAATGAAGATAAAGATATTCTTGAGAATTTTAATTAAAAATAGGTAATGGTCATCCTTCTGGGAATACTATACCCTACATGATCTAATAATGGGATACTACTATCCAATAGTTTTGAAGGATGCTCATGCTCATGTGAGAACATGCCATGAATGCCAATATTTAGCTACGAGGGAAGTACATGTAGAAATTACCTTGTATCCTATTATTAAAGGAAGGTCATTTTCCTAGTGGGTTGTATACTTCATTGGTTTCATTAACTCAAATTCCTTAGCAGGTCATACATTTATACTCACAACTATAGATTATTACACTAGATAGACTAAAGATATAACCACAAAGAATTATAGAGCACAAGATGTCATTCACTTCTTAGAGGAGCGTATCATCACTATATTTGGTACCCCCATTTATCTAGTTTCTAAAAATTAATTAGCATTCATATCAATATAATTTATTGAGTGGGCACATGACAATCATATTACTATTAGGTCATCCTCTAACCATTACTCCTAGGGAAATGGACTAGCTAAATCAACTAATAATAACTTGATAGAAAAAATTAAGAAATTAGTTGGGGATAAACCTAGAGACTGGAAAAATCTACTAAAGTATTCCCCTTGGCTATATTGAACCAGATATAAATAATCCCTCAAGGCTTCACCCTACTTATTGTTATATGGGCACAAGTCAATATTCCAAATCATGTTGAAACTACCCACTTATCATTTCATGTAGGACTACATGGAACCAAATGATTAAATAGAATATTTATTGAGGGACATAATAGAAATAAAATATTCAAGGAATGAAGCCTTACATATATTCAAAAAACACCAAGATGTAGTCAAGTGATGGCTTGATAAGAGAGCACAGGTCAAATCATTCAAGATCTCAAATCTAGTGATTCTTTGGGATAAAGCCCATGAAAAAAAGGATAGCATGACAAATTTTACCCATTATAGATTGGACCATATCAAATTTTAGAGATCTTGGGAAATAATGCATTCTATTTAAAGGATTTGCAAGGCAATGAACTCACATATCTAGTCAACATATAATTTTTGAAGCATTATTTCATGCTTGTGCCATCTGAAGATACTACCAACTAATGAAAGGACATGGTATAAATAGAATTAGATTAGATTTCTTGCTTTCATAGATTATATTTCCTATTTTCATAGACTATATTTCATATTTTTTTAGATTTAGATTTACTACTTTCTTAGATTAGAGTTTAATGCTTTCTAGATTAGTTATTTTATTGTCTCGTACAATAATATGAATTGTGTTTTCTTTGATGTAACCAAGCTGAAATCCAAACCTACTAGAATTAAAAAAAGGGTGAGAATTGAAAAAATAAATACAACATGGGACCTATGCATAAATCAGGTATATTTATGTTTTTATAGTTTTCAAGACGAAGGTAGGTAATCATGAATTATTCTAGATTATGTCATAGGTGAATACTTTCACTAGGTATGTGGAAGTTGCTCTCGAATTAATTTACATTAATTTAGAAATTTTTCTTATTTAATGGATCAATCACTTATTATATTAAATACTTGTTATACATGATAATTCTTGGTACAAATGTAGTTGGTAGGAACATTCTAGGAATGATTTATTTTATAACCATACCAACTCACTGGGGTTACAACTCTCCTATTTATATTCAAATAAAAGAGAAAGAAAAGAATAAAAGAACCAATGAGTTCAAAAATATCAATCAATCCAAAATAATATCTAAATAAAATCAAAAGGCTCACATGATGAAATAAGGTTAATGTAACATACATCATAATTGAAAGAAATGGAAGATATGGAACCCAAGGTATCTTTGTCAGGGTTATAGACACCTAGCTAGAAGTAGAGAAATGCATGGCATTCCCTTGTTTTAAATGAGTTTTGATGGAAACTAGAGTGAAACCTACATCTCCATTAGGCCTAGAAAAAAAATCATCACAACAAGAATTAAATGAACTTCATATTTAGCACACATAGATCCAAGGGTAAGAAGGTAACTATGTTGTGTGAATATACTTAGGATTCTCTTTCATATTTCTAATTTTAGTATTTATTTTATGGCATGGTTCATGTTTGATTTCAAGTTACTAACCAAAGTTCTAGGCTATTGAATATTCAAGAATATTCCCCCTATAAGTCACCATTTTTTGTACCCATTCGCGTCCCCCCCCCCCCCCCTCACCTTTTTATTATTAAATACATGGGGACCCACTTTTTATAGATCTTTGCCTTGTTGTTGAGACTTTATTCTATGTGCTAGGAAAAATTCTTGATCAGATGGATTCTTAATATTTATACTTAGAAGAATTTAGTATATTATAGCATGGTGCTTTGCATATTTTGTGAACTAACTCTATTAATACCTTTTTGGGAGTTTTTTGAACTATGAAAGTTTTTAGGACTTTGTTTATTTATAAAAATTCATTTAGTGACTTATTCATCAAACTTTTTATTTTGGCTTTTTGTTCAAACATTTTATCCAATAGGTTTGACTTTTAGGGTTCTTATTTTAGGAATTTTATTTGGAAACTTCTCAAGGAATTTGTTCATTAGACTTTATTTTATGGCATTGTGTTCATTCAAGATTTTATTTAGTGGTAATTTAGTCTTCAAAACTTTTATTCCAAATAGATTTTGTCTTTGGGGTTTTTACATCATACATTTTGTCTGAAACAATTTCCCTGAAATGACTTATCTTTATTGAACTTTTTTGGACTCTTTGCTCAAACATTTTATCCGATGGAATTTTTGTCATTTGAGATTTTTGTAGTGGATATTTTATCCAATATATCCTAAGATATTTATACATTTATTATGAACTTTTTTCCATAGACATTTGGTCTGATGAGAGTTGGGCCTTCAAGATTTTTGTTGTAGGTCTTTTGTAAAGGCTGATCCCCAAAAAAAAATCTAAATTACATATTCCCTAATGAAAAATGACTTGTTATACTGAGTCTAAAAATTATAAAATAATTCCTAATAGTATGCTAAAGTCACCTACCAACTAGAACTAACAAAATTTGTACTATACATGAATATAAAACAAGTGAACATTGAACATTTATATCACATGAACTGGTATTCAATGTGAAAATCCTATATACATAACATGTATCCATTAAAGCCTTCATTAATTTTAAACAAATATGCAATAAAATTTTACTACTATCTTTCATAACCAAAGTCCCTAATTACTACATGTGAGAGCACTACGTAAAGAACTAATGACTAGTGAAGGCACAAATAGATAATTTAGCATGTAGAGCATGTATAAGGAGATTGTAAGTAAGCATGAAAATTAAAATGACATATTCATCCAAGAAATTCATAAGAGTAATTCCACCATCACCCTAATCCATTAAGGATTTGACAGAGTTCATGGATATATTCTTCAACATCACCATATTTGATAATAGGTATGTGAATTATTCAAAAGTATGGGATGTTCTTAAATATATCAATATATTTTCATTGGATGAAAATATGTCTCTCTATGAATGGTTGTTTTTTAAGAATTTAATAGCCCTTAAATGAAAAGGATTACATTTTGTTGCTACCAAGCCTGAGGTGATGTCATGCATCAACCTCCTCCATGGCTTGTTATTTTTAGGCAAGGTAACATAAGATGCTTTCCTATATCACATTGGAAATATTATAATTTAGCATGCATCTTAAGTGTAGACTTATAACAATATCTAGCACTACTAGCACCCAATGCATACTTTGAAAATCATAGGCTAGTGTAATAGAACCAAGAGATCATGATGGAAAAGATTCTATCTTCATGGCTACTCCTCAACAAGACTATCACTTTTAAAGGAAAGAATCTAAAGGGGGATGCTCTAATTAACAATTTTAGTATGGGAGTATGCATTTTCATGTATTTTTTTAATAGACTTTATGGTATGCCCAACATTCACTTCCTCTATTTGGATTGGGTGCCATTACTGCAAATGAAGTTGGCTAGTGACATCACATTTGCATTGGGAGAGATAGTTATCTTTCATTTGAGGGAGCATATCATCCATAAATATAAGAAACCCACTCCTTTTGGCCATTTCTACATCATTTCATATTTATTGGATGCTATCATGGTGACTTGTTGCAAGGTTCTCTATGAGTTATATATCCCAGCCATCGACTATATTAAAAATAGGATTTAAGACCACTTTTAGTTCATGAACCTATATGCCTATATAAATAACATGGTGAAGATTGTTGAGGATGTCTATCCTCAAGTTTGGTAGGCCACCCATGGTTCACCAATTCCTAGGATAGGAGAAAACAATATGAAATCACTTTATGGAAGAGGTGATAACTTTCTCTATCTAGACTTCCCTATCATAATGCTATGGGGTAACAAGGTTCACCCCTATGCCTTCCAAACTATGTTATTGATAAGGTGATTGAGCAAGATATTTATTTTTAGTTGTGGTGGAGCATGGAAGACTACTTGTCTAGGGTGAAGAGAAGTTCATACTGTGGCCCCCACATAGTCATTGGTATAATGGTATACACAATGAGAAAGCATTTTGGAGAAGTTGGAGGAAAGAGAAAAAGTTATCATTTTTTTACACTTACACACAAGGATTGGGATCCCCATGGAATCATTGAGAAGCATATATAGGGATTCAATATCCATTATAGCCATGAGCCTTACTCTTATGACTTTTTGTTCCTAAATGCAAAAGATGATGAGGAAGTGTTAGAAAGGGCAAAGATTGTTAGATTAAAGGAGTATCATTTGAGGATGATTTAAGAGAACCCTTTAATTTATATGAGGAAATTGGATAGTAAAAATTCACTTTATACATGATAGACCCATTTAGACTTTTGGAAGGGTTAGTTTATAGAACAATCCATATAACAAGGAGGCTCTTCATTACATGAACTCCCTCTCAAATTAAAGTTAGAGGCTATGAAGAAGTAACCTAGGGTAGTTGAACTTGACCCTAGGGGAGCACAAACAAGAGACCCCATTAGTTTGGATTATAATAAGGAATAATCACATGAAGAGCTAGTTGTAAGCATAATCCAAATGACTATAACTCTTTCCCAAGCCCATGATTTTACATCTACAAGGGTAGTATAAGATGAAGCAGCTACATCATTCCATCAAAGTTCTTCCTCATAGCTAAAGAACACCATGTTGTATATAAGGAAGACCAAGACTCCCATAGGTAGCCCCACAATTGAACAAACCCAAGGATTACCTATGGGACATTAACTAGTAGAGGTGGTAGAGGGGAAATAAGTTGAATTAGGAGAAGATTTTAATGAAGAAACTAAGTTGGAGAAGCATAAAGAACTGAGCCTTGGAGCTAAAAAGGGTAATGAACCAGTTATGAAGGTAGCTCAATTCTTAGGTACCCAATTTATTGAGTCTATTCCTTTGTCCTCCATTTCTATTCCCATGTTTGGTTTTCTTTCAATTTATTCTATGCTAAAGACCCCTAAGGTGGAAGTTCCTACTTTTACCTCTATGGATCCATTTACCTCAAATTAATTCATAAAATTCCCATTGCTCAACCCAAAGGTTGAGAAGGATTTTTTCACCAATATTTCTTCCACCACCATTGATCTACTCTTTACCTTCATTCCATTCACTTCCATCCTGGCTACCTCTAGAATTATTTTTGGCACTACCACTATTAGAACATTGAAGAAGAAGAAGGTATCCAAGAAGGTGGACATAACCATGGATACACTCCAACTCCATGTATAATCCACTTAGATCACCATTACCATGCCATCTACCACTTCATCTAAGGAAACCATAGTGACAAGTTCAGGGAAAGGTAAGAGGGCTAAGCCACTAATTATTACAGTCCTTCTACTCCCTTAGTTCAAAAGAGAGGATTGGCCTAAGATCATTTGGCCCTCCTTGCCTGACACCCATGTCAAGGCATGTAAGAAGAGAGGGTCAGTAAAGAGGTGGAGGAAGAGGTTGTAGTCACAACCTTAGGAAAAATAGATGTAACATAGTTTAACATTCCTCCCTAGGCTATGGATTTGAGGAGTAAAACATTTTAGTTACCTAGCTTTAAAATTTTTAAGCTCCCCTTCATTACCACACTATTTGAAAAATTGTTTAGGATAATACAAAGGGTGAAGAAGATAAATTTAGAGGATGATAAAGGTAGGTAGTTGATTTTATAGGAGAGACTCTCCCTCATAAAGAGGTAAAATAGGTAGTTGGGGAAGTCCCATTATGTTGAAAGTTTCAAAGACATAGTCGAAGCTCAAAAAGATGTCATGATGGCCATCCATGAAGTAACAAAAATGTCCAAGAAAGACTTAGATGCCAAGGTGGAATAGTTAAGGTAACAATCTAACACTATCCACATATCAGCAAACACTGAGGCAAAGGTCCAAGAAGCAACCTATAGATGTTATAATTATTTAGAAGCTCTAGAATTCATGTGGGCTGAATTATCCACACATATAAATAATACTAACGAATTATTCAATTCTTTAAAAAATGACATTAATAAATTGAAGATGCTGGTGGCATACATAGGTAATAAGGCATATAGCCATTTAGACCTCATGCCATCATTGGATGCATCTAATGCCCTCAACTTGGTTGTCATTAGAATAGAAGAAGCTTAGGAATGGCTAACATCAATTAGGGATTTACTCCACAAGTATCAAGAGAATGAGGCTCTTAATCTTCAAATTTTGAATGATCTTAAGTTATCTAAGGTGAAGGACACTATAAGAAAATTGATCAGCAAGGTCAATTTTGATTAGCTCATATAGGAGTTCATTGATAACTTCAAGTAGAGTCTTTAGGGCCTACCATTGGAGTACATATAATATGAATTGAGTGCCACTATGAAAAAGGTCACCAAGGTGGAAATTTTCAAGAACAATTTCCAAGCAACCAAGGTAGAACATACAAAACTCATGGGCCAAGTTAATAAAATACATAGGCTACCTCTACTAAACTTAGATATTATTCAACAATAACATGACACTATAGAAAAGTGTTACAAATAAATTGAAGCTAAAAATAAGCAATCTTAGGTTTCTAATTCTAATGCTACATCGACATCTGTACTCTCAATATCTACTACCTCACCCACTACACTAACCAAAGTCCATGCAGATGTTCAGACAATGTAACCTTGAAAGGCTAAATTTTGTACATTGATAGTTTTGTAATGCAACTTTACAATTATAGAGAGAACTAAAAGAGATACATACATACATACATACATACATACATACATACATACATACATACATACATACATATATATATATATATATATATATATATATATATATATATATGTATATGTATATGTATATGTATATGTATATGTATATGTATATGTATGTATGTATCTCTTTTAGTTCAATCTATAATTGTAAAGTTACATTTTTCTTTGTAAACATGCACTTGTTGCATGGGTTTTGTAAAGGCTAACTTAGTTCATTAACAACTATAAGTAATCCTTTATATGGTTTTGACTGCAGTTAGAACTTAAGTTCTAACTATCACATGTCATGACTTTTTTCATGAACTTGGAGGATGAGGTGACTCCTTCCTCAATCCTATTTAAATAATTATAATCCACAATTTAGATTTGTTAATTTTTTTTAATATACATGAGCAAAGCACTTTTGGTTTTCCACTCATGTGTTGGAATATTTTCTTTCCACTATTTGTGTAATTTGATTATATTTCTTTGGTTGTATGATTCAATAATCCATAGTGTGCAAAAGTTGTGAATGGGTTCTTGATTATCTTGACTAATATATAAATCTTATATTTGCAACAACTATTTAATGATTGATAAAATACATTGGTTAGGACAATTAAGTTAATTGATTCATAATTTTGATTATGTATGAGTGCTTTCTTTTGATGTAGTTTTATATGAGTGTGCAACAACTACCTCAAATACCTCACTAAGCTCAAGCCATAATCTCTTGATTAAGAGTGTGCAACTACTACCCTAAAAGGAGCAATATTTGACTAAGGCTTGTGAGTTTCATAAATTAGTATTCCCTTAGACTTCCTATCGATGCCTAATTATGTGTGAGAAATAGCTACTAGCAATTGGCATAGGTTTTTTTGAAATGAACTTATCCACTTAGGAACAACCAAAGAATTAATTCCTTACGACCATAGAGATATCTTTTTTGCCTTACCCTTCCCTCCTTTTTGACTTTATTTTATGACATACCCACCTTAGATTAGAAACCATCCATCCATCCAAATCATATAGATTCTCACCTCCTTTTTAGAGACCACACTTCCATCCAAAAAAATTTGTCAACAACATGCATACCCTACCACCTACTCCATCAATAGGTTTTTAAGACCACATACCTATAACTCATGCCCTAGAGTGGATTTCACCACCATAGAGATCTTAAAATGTTAGATATTACCTCATTATTTTTGGTGTGCATAAAAAAAACATAAATAGTTATACTATCCCTCTTTAATATGCAACAGTAATAATTAATAAAAATACTAAGTGTTTAGGCATACATGGTTCAATAAATAACATTGGTTATGTTTTAGAATATTCTTGATAGGCATATATGTAATTAGACTTAATTATAATGATCTAATAATAAATTTATAAAAAATTACAGTGATTCCCTTACTCTTTTAAATAGGTTAAACTTTCATTACTTACAACGATGCCTAAGAGTATATAGCTTCTCAACTGTAAACATGAAGCTAACTATGTTTTATAACCATTAAAGATTAAAAAAATTTAATAAATTTCTAATGTTGCACACTTTTCCTATGTGAAATGCCAAATTTAGTTTGTTGAATGGATTTTTGTGTAATAGATAGTCTCTACATTTCTCAAACATAAAAAATGGATTTATAATTCTCAATTAAATATGAATTCCAAACCCTTAAAACATTCAAATAGATTCAATCCAAAAATTTTACAATCATATACTAAACTAAAACATTGCCTACTTGTTAAATATAACTTCCTTTGATTTGTGCATCCTTGTAGACTCACCTCTCTCCCAATGCCTCCTTCCTTTCTTCTACACTATGCCTTTTCTTTGTCTGCCTCTGCCTCCTTCCTTTCTTCTATATTATGCCTTTTCTTTGTCTGCCTCTTCCCTTTTTCTCTTAGGAAATACTTGTGATAATCCTTTTTCCTCTTTCTTATTTTTCCTTACAAGAAAATAGGGATAGTCCTTTTCTTTAAATATTTTTATTTTTGTTATTTTTCTAATATATTTAAATCTTTTTGGTTTTCTAGTTTTAGTCTCTACATTTACTTTTATTTTTGATCTTTATTTTAATTTCAAGGTGATATAAATTAAATTTGATTGATTTTGTTTTCCAAAATATTTTTAAAGCACAACTATCTCTATAGTGGTTTAACACTAATTAACCCATTAATTTGATTAATGCATTTAGTCTTTTATTAAGAATTTGACTAGACATTCCAAACAATGTCTAGGTTTAATGGTAGTTCCAGATGCTTATGCAAATTTGCATTCTTATAAAAAATTAATAATCAAGAATACCATGACACATGATAAACCACTCAACAATATGTAAACACACAAGATTACATCTTCTAAGCATAAACATGAACTAAAATGCACACATAAACAAATACTTAAATGTTGATAACATAAGGAAGATGTTAATTAAACCATTAATTTGATTAATGCATTTAGTCTTTTATTAAGAATTTTGACTATACATTCCAAATAACTTCTAGGTTTAACGGTAGTTCTAGAAACTTATTCATGAAAATTTGCATTCTTATAAAACATTAATAATCAAGAATACCATGACACATGATAAACCACTCAATAATATGTAAACACACAAGATTACATCTTATAAGCATAAATATGAACTAAAATTCACACATAAATAATTGCTTAAATGTTGATAACATAAGTAAGATGCTAATGCTAATCATTCAGATTATGCATTTAACATGAATTACTGATTTGGATTTTTTGGGAATAATGGAGTTTTATTCCTAATTTAGCTAAAGATCTGGATTAATGAATTAGTGTAGAATATAGAGATAATTATATTCCTAATTTATATACTTTATTTGTCTTTTTTACCTTTATAAAAATAGAAATAAATAAAGATAAATATAACTTAGCTTGAAACTGGACTGAGATGGATGATATAGAGGTTGAAACTGACTATGTGGGACTGGGAAGATGTCAAAAACCTAAATCTAGATTTTGTTTGGTGAAAAGACAAGAGAACCAAAAATAAGACACTTTAGTGTTTTACATTGTAGTCCACTCCTACTACTATTGTCTAAACTAGTCATAGAGACCTAAAACGTTTTGAGTTTTTGCATCATCTTATGTGAGCCTACTTGTGAAATCTTGAGTGTTGATTGTTGATGAAACTCATTTTAAAGATGATTTAATCTCTAAAACACTAACCCTCCATTATACTTGATAAAATGATGTTTGAACCACTTGAGGAAATGGGGGTTAGTTTTTAAGATGTAATAAACATGCAATCCATACTCCTTGTGTAGGAACGCTACATACATACCAATACTCTAAATAGGGATCAAGCTACATGTACTTCTCCCAACTAATGTGCTTTGTGAAATAGTGTGATGTAAATGTAAAAATGCCAATTTGATAGTGTTTGAGGTGACTCAGGACTAGTATGAAGGTTTTAGTATGTTTGTAGCTATGTTGGTTGACGGTATGTAGATAATAGGGGAGTTTGCCTTAGTGCTTTATTTGTATTCTTACTTGCTTTGTAAGTTTTATCACCTCCCTTTGTAAATGAGCTTTGGATAGGTTTTATAGGGCACCATTGGTCATGGGTTAGATGTATTCATGTTAGGATGATATAATGAAGGATAGGGATCAAATGAAAATGATTATTGGGTTTTAAAGTAAAAATGGATAAGAGCACTAAAAATAGGACACTTTAGGGTTTAACGATATATTCCAAGTATGGCTATCCCATCCTAAGGGATCAAGACCTAGGAGAATAGGATTGGCCTGGGAAATATAGTTTGGCTAAGGTGGAATGATCATTTAGAAGGTTTTGGATGATTGGTAATGATCAAAAATATGTCTAGAAGGGTCACAAGAGCATGTAAGAAGGACCTATGGATTGGGTGTCACAAGACACACTCAAACTATAAATTTGGAATTTTTATATGATTATAATTACTTATGTGATGTGTGCAGGGTTCTTACAATTCTCTATCAACCTCTGACATATCCATCTATGCCACCCTCTTTGATGATGCTCTCCCTCTATCACACTCTGAGGTATGGGTTCTCCTGTGTCAACCTCATAACAAAGTAGCTAGTTAGATTATACCAGTCATGATATACACTTATTATAAAATATCACTGAAATGACAAATTAACTTTATCATAAAGTAAATATATATTTACAGTTAGCTCATAGCAGTGTGATAATGTAACCTAAGAAATATCCTACTATGCCATAACAACATATATTTCAAAGCTTAGTCAAAATATAACCAAATTAGATGTGTCAACTATAAATATTCATAGACAATTAAGTAATTTTCTTAGTGAGGAATCAAGATGTAACATTTTGAGGGTAGTTGTTGAACTTGTGTAAGAACTATCCTCAAAAGAAAAAGATCTACAAAATTTGGGTTAGTTGGATCATATATGATAACTGCGTGATAATCCAATATAATGTTCAAACATAAAATTAGAATGTAGTATAATCTAAGTATATGTATGTAATTTAAGGTGTATATCATGTATAGCATTGCACAAGGTTGTCAAGATATATGTAATCAATGTATATAATAATAAATATAACTAAATAGCTACCAAGGGGTATGGGGCATTATGTCCATCATGGCACCCAAGTAGGAAGGGTAGATGCATGAGGTCCCTCATGGCATTAAAAATTTACATGTGTAAAAAGAAAAGATAAGTGTCATGGACATGACGCATACAAAAGAACATACATACAAAACACATGAGGAACAAAAAATAGGCTAAGGGGCCATAATATAAGGGATATGGATATATGTCACTAAATCTGAGAAAATAAGACATACAAGGACATTTTCAAATGTCCACATATACAAGAAACAATCAAGTTAGCTTAGAGCCACATAGAAAGACATGTTCAAATGTGCACATACACAATCAGGAAATTACACACAAGGGACATAGGCACATGTCCAAGGCATACATACTATGAATAAAAATAATGAAGAACCAAAGAATAATGGAATATTCAAATGCCCTAAAATATAAGAAGCATATAAATACATTCATCTCTAAACTATAAAATCTAGAAATGAAATCATGCATGAATGTAATAAAAATCTATGTAAGATATAGGATGTACAGCTATTGAGTTTAAAGTAGTAATATCTGAAAAAAATATGAGTAAGATTAGCAATGATCAATATTAAGATATAACAATGCTAAAACTAGAATGTATAAAATGTAAGGATAAAACCTAGTAATAGAAATAATGTATAAGATGCCCCCATATGGGTTAATGTGTTAAATGAATAACCATGAATAAATGCATATGCTCCTAGTGGGTAGATAATAGTAAGTCTAGATTGGTGTAGTGGACCTAAGTCTTGTAAGCAATCTATGAGTACTCAAAAAGAACAAGTGGAGCATGTAGTACGATAAAACTGACTATACTAAGATAGCTAGTATATGTAGTGTCTAGAAAATATAAGAAAAGTAAACATAACAATGCATATAATATGTAATTTTTGTGTTTTCTAAGTAATATTTGAATGTTTTAGTGTTTTTGACATGTTATGTTGTTTTTTTATTTTCTATAAATAATCTATGTACAAGCAATATGAAAATGAACTATGTACAAGAAGAAAGAGAGAAGGAAAGTATGTACAATAAGGAAGAAACCATACTAGCCAATGAATCTCATGGGAGACTCATTATCACTATGACCTATGTCAAATAAAGGAACTATGATCATATGTGATGTGTGAAAGAGTAATTATGATCTCATAATCTACTATACTAAGTGATATATATTTGTATATGTATCTTTCTGTGTAGTGGTGTTAGGAATCTGTGGCACTGACTATAGTGTCCTATGAATTGTAAGGGTCTTAGAAACCGATCTGGTAGAAGAAGATATACATGACATAGTTTCCCTATATTGAGAACCTTGAGAACCCAATAATATTGATCTCAACATAAATTGAGTAGAGGAAGGATCTTTAGAATCTATGACATATCTCTAATGTAGGGGTCTCTCTAATAATGGTCTCTATGGGAGAGTATGTGTATATGTCAAGACTATATGATTAAACCTCACTTGCACTGATTGATTAAACCTCACTTGCACTGATGGATCGACTAAAATATATGTATCTATAGGAACTATACTCTAAGTTGTAATTGATAATTATGCTATATTTGGTAATGGTGTTGAAACTATAACATGTGACTGTGATATAACTACATGTGGGATAGGTAGAGGATACTCATATGAGAGACCATAAAATTTGAACATTTGATTTGTGTGTATGTATTACAGGCATTTGTGCTCTATAGATGGGATGGATCATAGCTATTGTAACCATGTCCTACCCAATAACATATCAAACATGCTTGCACTAGGTACTATTAATAATCGAGTGGATATATGTGTTTGTCAAACTTGTAATGGAAGCATAATCTCCCTAATGGAGATCTAAACATGAACACTAAAACAAATAATAAATTTTTCTATGGGGAATACATCCTACTTTGAATACCCCAAATTTTTAAAAAGTGTTAGTGCACATACTAATGCTTGACCCACTATCAACCATAATACTCTATATAAGATGATGATCTATGTATGCTCGTATAAAGAGCACATGTAAATATGTATCATCATCAACATTATCTTGGTATGAGAAAGTGATGAGTGGTATAGTTAGAACTATAGTATGGTACATGCCAATGATATTATGCAATGGGTATTCCTCCTCTATAATAGTATGATTTGAAGTTGGTAATGAATGTGCTTGATATTTGTAATGAACACCTGATGTGTACCCTACCTCATTTGTTGTGTGCTTTGGAAATAAATATGAGAATATTTTTAATGCTTTAGATTCCATTTTTTTACTTTTTTTAAATGTGGGTGTGACCACATCAATAATGTTAGCCTCAATCAAATCTTGTATCTTATTTTTTAGGCTTATGAATTTGTTTGTTGTATGGCCTGGTGCCTTGTGATACTTGTAGAATACATTTGAATAATATTTATTTGGAAGAGGCCATGTTTTATCAACATCTTTAATGGGATGAAGATATATGGCATTGCATTCCAAAAGCTTCTATAAAACCCATGCTGGTGACTTTGTAATGTTGGTGAAGATTCGACACTAAGGAGTAGATAAATCCAATCTAGGAGATGGATCTGAAGCTACATTAATTATGGCCTTTTGATCACTCTTGTTCTTGGTGGCCCTTAAGTTATATGGAGGATTATTTGAATTCTTATTATTTGATTCTAATTCATTGGTATACTTTAGTTTGCCAATGATAAAAACTTGACCTCTATTTCTTTTACCATGTATCATAAACATGTGAATGTAGGAAACTTATTAAACAAGATATCTTCGTGTAATACTAGTAAAAGACTCTATTTGAATATTTCCTAAGGATATTTGTCTATCATGAGGCTAATTAATTTAATTAATATAGTCTTGTGTCATAAGATGTATTCTATGATAGGTTAATTTGTCTTTTGCTTCAACTGTGTAACTTGGGCATATGAGATCTTGTCATTGATATTGATAGAGAAGTGTGTTAAAAAATGTCTACCAAAGGATTGAATGTTGTGATAGATTGATTAGGTAATTAATAAAACCACTATAGGGAATAATCCTTTAAACCACAAGGAAACAACTTTGTGAGAAGCCAATTTTTGGAAACATAGTCCAAACATGCTACATGAAAAGCTCTAAGATGATGGTTTGTGTCACCCTTTCCATCATATAATATAATCTTATGTGCCAAAAATCCATATGATAAGGGGGTTACTAATATGTTATTTACTAAAGGTGTATGTAAGATAATATTAGAATCCAAGGTATGTGATGGCCTAGAGGCTTCCTTCTCAAGATGTAACACATTAGCCTACAAAGTATGAACCTCATGCATAAGATATTGTACATGTGGAGTAGAAAAACTATCCATAAGAGGAATAACTATTACTAAAGGTTATTGAATTACAATTTTAGGTTGTGTTAGCTAAGTTGGCCCCACTGTGGGTATAACAATGTCATTATCTAGGGGAGTTAAATATTGACCATTGTTTGATTATTGGAATTATTCCTAAATAATAATGATAAATTCATCTTGAATATCCTCATGTTTGGACATAAAATCTTACAATTATTTCTTATCAGTCTCATCAAATAGATTGTTAAATTCAGCCATTGTGGTTTGGGAAGTAGGAAAACAAGTTATATATTTTAAACCTTTAAATAATTTTAATCTAAGAAAGATTGTAAAAAATTATTGAAACAAATATGAAATTTTGGAATCAAAATATTAACATAGATAGAAAAAGGATACAAACCCTATGATCATCTAGGGTTAGGTTTTTGAGGAATGCTTGAAATAAGTTGGGTTCACCAAATGTTTTAACCTTTTAGGGTTTTACTTATGTAAATCCTATGTTTGATTAAATGTCTAAGTATTCTAAAACAAGGAAACAATATTCATAAAATATCCATTGATATGTTATATATTTGACTAGCTTTGAATTTCTAAAAATAGTAATAAATATGTGCAATTAAAGACTTATCAAGAAAACACCTGATATGGATGATCTAAGTCATAAAAATAAAATTAGAACTAGTTTAAGCATCATAAACTATATCCATATATTAGAATTCCTCTTGGATAGTAGTGCCACATTTGGACAGAGGTGCCATGTGGATTTAGTGTCATGATAATGGTTTTAATGTCCTTTGTGCAAGAATGTCCCAAATTTATGGGTGCACTCATGTCTATATTTTTGGGTTATGTTCCTGTACACATGAGTTTTAGAACTATATATTATGCCTATAATAGTTGATTTATGATATAAACCCTAATCCTCCTTACAAGTAAGGCATGAGTTAAAAAGTGTGTTCATTCATAAGATATGTTGGACAATCCTTAACACCCCACTGTGAAGAGATTTTCCTAGACAATAATACTCTAAGGAGGGATCAATCCTTATATAGTTATCCCCACCTAAGTGTTGGTGTAAGTGTAAGTTATTATAATGATAGAGGACTTGATTTCCTTGAGTGTGCTTTATATTGAAAATATGGAAAATTTGAGCTTAGGGCTGTTGTAGATGGTAGTATGCAGAAGTAGGTCAAAATAAGGATTAATAATCTTGATTTTTCTCAATGTGTTTCATATTTGAACATGTATATTTCATCTAATTTACGTTTAGTGGATAGAGGGTTAAAAGTCATGTATTTATAGTATTTTATTGCTTCTACAAATAATAAAATATGCTTAGGCTATCCTTAGGAGGCTTTTACCTTTGAAAATATATTCATTCAAGAAAGATAGGGTAAAGGACATAGGCACCATTTTGGGGACACTAGCACCACATGGCTCTAGTGTCCTTATTGTGGTGCTAGTGTCAAACTAGAAAATTGCTGGGCATGAAGGGCTAGGATCAAGAAATGGGGATTTGAGACTATGTTTAAGATGATTAAGCATGCCTGTGGCCTGCACAAAGGCTGGAAAAGTGTGATAATATGCTCTAGAATAGGTCTAGGGCTAAACTAAGAATAAGTAGCCTCAAGTAGAACTCTTATAACTCAAATACCAATTTTAGGTTATTACACAATGCATCCAATAGGACATATTTGTAATGGGATGATTAGTGTAATAATTCCAAGAGGGAAGTTTAAGAAATATCTTTGGACAAGGTGGTATTAAGTCATGGGATAAATGATTGCTTCATACATTCCCTTTGGCACTTTTTAGTAACAGGGAAAAGCTCATTATAAACATTAGAACAAGAAGGCATATGTAGGAATATAGGTTTTGAATTTTGTATGGATCAAATATATTTAATAATGCAACTAATGTAGTGAACCATAACAAGTACAAGGTATTGGATTATGAAATAATCTACATATATTTCCATAACAAACATGATTATGAGATTTTATAAATTAGGGATCACTAATAGGAAAATAAATTAAAAAACCCTAACTAGCCTATGGTTTGGTGTTCAAAGATCATATTGACTAATGTTTAACCCTAATTTTGATAAGGATTATATTTAGCGATTAGGTTTAAGGATATAAAAATGATAGGGCACAAGGGTGAATATCAAATATACAATAATCCAATTAATGTGCTAAACTCAGATGTACCATATGATGAATTTATTAAACTAAGGGAGGATATTAATAGAAAATACAACTATGCTAGATATATAAATGGCATAAAAAAAGTAATTAGCTAATTTTTATGTTAACAAAGTACTAGATTTGATACAATTAGAAAATAGGTAGGGATTAGATTCTTGAACAGTTGTCAGATTTTGGATCTGGTACTTCTAGTTCTTTGGACACTTGCATCACCCTGGGATAATTGTGTTGATGTTAGTGTTTTATCTTAATTTTGGTGTCATGTAAAAAATATATACTCAAACATGATGTGATCACTTAGATGCTTAAAGTTTTGGATTCACCTTTACTCTAGTGCATTTAGATATAGTTCATAGACTAACACTCCTATTAAAATGGTAAAACCCTAGTATTCCATCTTCAATGTGACCTTGGGGGAAATTGGGTTAGTGGGAACATGGTGTTGAGCTAACCCTAAATGACCCCACAGTCAAATGTCATTGCCTATTTTGCTAATACTCTAGAAGAAGGCTTCAAAATCATGTATTACTCCCCTACATGTTATCTTATGTATGAATCATGTAATTTGTAAAGCAAGTATAACAGTGACCTAGCTTGTAACATGGAAAATATGATCTTATGACTACTCCTTTAGTACTTCAAAATTGTAGCTAGGATGCTCCTTTAAAAGATATTAGAATAGGGTAGTAGAGGAAAGCTTTTGGTAACTTGAGTGCGCTTTTGATTTGATTACTAGATTTTGTAGGTTAGAAATGAATGAGGGTTGATATTGTATTTATACCAATCCTATCGGGAGATAACTCTCATTAAATCACTTAGGTCAACCATTGTGATACATTTCATTTAAAAATTTGATAACTTTAGGTCATTGGCCACTTGATTTGAGTTAGGATGGCAATGTTGACGCTACTATTTGACCTAGACGTTAGTGTCAAGGGAGAAGGAGATTAGGCATAGGCTCAAAACTTAAAAAGGTGTAAGATAAGTACATTTTAATCATTCTAAGCAAGGTGGAATATCTATGTCATCAATATAAGGCTAGTCAAACTAATAAATAGACTAAGGGGTACAAGATAGAGAAGATGAAAGGCTTTTAGAAGCAAGGCATGTGTAGAACTAAGAGAAAAAACTAGGGTCTATGTTTTCCAAGTGTACAAGACTAAGGTGCTATATAATTACATAATGTCATCTACACCAAAGATGTCTCTACAATGTTGATCTATATAGACTAATCAATAATCAATTTATTTTGTTTCATGATAATTGCAAATAAATCTATCACTTGGTGTTTGAGGGATTACAATTGTTCTTCTAATATTATTATTCTATCAATGGCAAAGTAAGACATGAATTTTGGTGATGCATTCAAGTTGATAACCTATATTTTTACCTTATCCCCTATCACTAGCATTTATAACATTATATTTTTATTGAATAATTTAGTCAAATAGTTTTCATGCAAACTCCCATCATCAAAATAATTTGCATGAAAATTCATGTCTCAAAATTTTTGGCTCACCTTGTTCCTTGTACCCCATAATTGTATCTTGTTCTTTTACCCTACAATCTATTCCTAAAATGTGGGATTTAGTACTTACCACATAGTTGATTTTTTCATTGTTGAGGAGAGGCATGTTGCGTAAGTCTTTTAATGTAAATAAAAAAGGTAAAAATTGTCAAGTAATAATATTTTAAGTATAGTTTTTTTTTTGAAAAACATTTAATACAAACAACTATACAAATAAAATAGCTAATGGGGCAAATTATATCTAGAAATTTAATAAAAATATCACAATAAAACCACCATTTAGTGTCACCATGTCTATAAAATTTCCTATATTTATGATGAAACTCAACCATCCATTTATCAAAGTGGCTTAGTCTCATGTAGTTCAAGTCTCACGCTAATCAAAACTCAAACTAAATTAAATCAAAGGTTGTAATTTTTACCTTTGTACCATGTCATAATGAAATCAATGAAGATTTAAATTCAATTTGAAAGGATGTCTTCCCATTTATGTGAAGTTATCTTTTTACTTCCTCCAATACCATATAAAATCACACATGGCACACAAAAGAATATTACTATAAATAAATAATTTTATGTCACTAAATAAAAATATACAAGACAATAATTATTATTAATTATTAATTTTAATGACTTAAATTAAGATGGTAATATGCTTAATTAAACCTTAAGGAATATTTTAAATTTTTTATATCAAATTTTATAATTATTAAAAAATAATATATCAGAGAAGGAATTTCTAAAATGGATGAAGTAAAATGTAGACTTGATAGAAACCGTGACACAATTTTTAAAATTTGCTATCAAACTTTATAATTATTAAAATAATATATTAGAGAGATAGTATTTACACAATGCATGACATAAATGTAGAAAATGTGTTATAATTTATAAATAAAATAATTGTTCCATGGTTTCTACCTAAAATTTACATTTTAAAATAATATATGTTTCAAAAAAATTCATAAGTCAAACTAAAAATAGATTAATAGAAACATGATTCCTATATTCTTTCCTCCCCAAGGAATAATAACACAAAAATATTATCAAATGGCTAAATAAAAAATTGTTACATGGTTTCTACCCGAAATCTACATTTTAAACTAATATATGTTTCAAACTTTTTCATAAATTAAACTATAAATTGATTAATATAAAATTGATTCCTATAGTATTTACTTCCAAAATATAAATAACACAACCAAATTTCCTTTATTTACAGTGTCCAACACTTTATTTATACTTTATTAGACATTTTCATGTTGTAAAATTTAGCATGACCGAATAGCTTTTTCTTTGATCTTAACGCTTCCAATCTATCTTGTGATGTGTGGAAGAGAATACTTAAGGACTCATATAGATTGAACCAAGACCTATCAGGTGATACATTAGGTGGTCCTAAATCATGGCATATGAAATTGGGTGTTTTTTTTATGACATCTTCTTTTTAGTTAATCCTTTGACTTTTAAGTTAAGGGATTTAGCTTGCCTATGTCTAGATCTTACTTTTCATGTATTAATAATTCAAAAATTGGGGGTGGTTTTTTATTATTTTTCACTAATTTAACCCATGAATTTGGATCCATAGATTCTACTTTGGTAGCTATATCCTTTTGTTCTTCTTTACTAGTCATCAATTTAACCTGAAGGTAGGCTAGCTCTTCAAAATTGTTGTTGCTAGTGATGTCTATAGTAGAGGTAGATTTAAGTTCTACCAAGGATGTCTATAAAATTTTGATCTATATAATTTTCTCAACTATCACATAATTTTTTTTCATGACAATTGAGGATTGATCCATCACTTGTTGTTTGAGAGGTTGCCATTATTCTTCTAATATTTTTACTCTATCAATGTCAAAGAAAGACTTCATGTTTGTTGATGCATTCAAGTTGATCACCTCTATTTTTAATTTATCCCCTATCATTGGAATTTATAGCATTTTATTTTTATTTATTACTTTAGTCAAACATTTTTCATGCAAAATCCCATCATCAAAAACTTTTGCATACAAATTCTTGTCTTAGAATTTGTGCCTCACCCTATTCCTTATACCCTACAATTGTACCTTGTTCCTTTACTTTGAAATTTATTCCTAAACTATAGGCCTTGGTACTTACCCCACAATGGATTCTATGCACTATTGAGGAGAGGTGTGATGGGGAAGTCCTTTACAATGGCAAAGATTAAAAACTATTAAGTAATAATATTTTCAACATAGTCTTGTTTGAAAAACATTGAACACAAATAACTATACAAATAAAATAGCTAATGGGACATGTTATATCGAAATCAAAACACCATTTAATGTCACCATATCTATCAAATTTTCTATAGTTATGATGAAAATCAAATATCCATTTATCGAAGTGGCTTAGTCCTACATAATTCAAGACTCACACTATTCAAGACTCAAAGTAAATTAAATCAAGAGTTGTAATTTTTGTACTTGTAACTTATCATAATGATATTGATGAATATTTAAATGCAATTTAAAATGACACCTTCCCATTTATGTGAAGCTATATCTCTTCTTCCTCCAGTACCATAATAAAGCACACATGGAAAACAAGGGAATGCTACTATAAATAAAGAGATAAATAAACTATTTTACATCATTAAAAAAAAACTATATAATCGATAATAATACTTATTAACTATTATATTTAATGACTTAAATTAAGATGGGAATATTCTTAATTAAACCTTTAAAAACATTCTATTTTTTTGTATCAAATTTTATAATTATTAAAAAAATTAATCAGATAGTATTTCCTTAGTGCATGAATTAAAATATAGATTTTTGGTAGAAACCATGTTACAAATTTTACAATTTTATATCAAACTTTAGAATTATTAAAATAGTATATCAAACTGATATCATTTCCATAATGCATGACATAAAACATAGACTTCTAGTCAAAACTATGTTATAATTTTTAAATAAAAATATGTTACATGGTTTTCACTTAAAATTTACATTTTAAAATAATATATATTTCAAAAAAAATCATAATCCAAAATAAAAATATATTAATATAAAAATGATTCCTGTAGTTTTGCATCCCCAAGGACCAATAACATAAAAAACTTCTCAAATAACTAAATAAAAAATTGTTAATAAATTAATAGAAAAATGATTCCTATAATCTTGCCTTCTCAAAGACCAATAACACAAAAATATTTTCATACGATTAAATAAAAAATTGTTAAACAATTATTTCTACTCAAAATCTACATTTTAAAATAATATATGTTTCAAAAAAATTCATAAGTCAAACTTAAAATAGTTAAATAGAAAAATGATTCTTATAATGTTACCTCCTCAAAGACTAATAACACAAAAAAATTCTCGAATGGTTAAATAAGAATTTATTACATGGTTTCTACCTAAAGTTATACATTTTAAAATAATATATGTTTCAATTTTTTTTCACGAGTCAAACCAAAATAAATTAATAGAAAAATAATTCATATAAACTTCTCTCCCCAAAATCTAATAACACATAAATATTCTAGATGGATAAATTAAAAAATGTTATATAGTGTCTATCATAAATTTACATTTAAAAATAATATTTGTTTCAAATTTTTTCATAAAACAAATTGAAAATAGATTAGGAGAAAAATTAATTCCTATAAGCTTCCCTTCCTAAGAACCAATAACACAAAAATATTCTTAGACAAATAAATCAATAATTATTACATAATTTCTACCACAAATATGAATTTAAAAATAAAATATGTTTCAAACTTATTCATACTAAAAATAAGTTAATCTCAAT
Organism: Torreya grandis; assembly: GCA_037957365.1. Lineage (NCBI taxonomy): Eukaryota > Viridiplantae > Streptophyta > Pinopsida > Cupressales > Taxaceae > Torreya > Torreya grandis. The sequence goes on from JARHVA010000777.1 coordinate 1,720,156, forward strand.
GACCAATAACACAAAAATCATCTCAAACACATGTTGACCTAGAGGTGGGATGTTTGCTTCAGACAATCTTGGCTAAGTTCTCTTGACTTAATGGTAGGATGTTTGCTTACCACATATTGGATTTAGAGGCTTGATTGGTGTAAGATGGGTCTCTAATACATCTAATTGGAATGGAGATCCTCATATGCCCCCAAATACTCTAACAAGGATTCATCATTAGTTAATTTATCTAGTGTCAAAATGTTTGATGAAGTATGCTCATCGATAAGATGAGGGTTGACCACTGGTAGATTAATTGTAGAAATATTCAAACATTTTGTTTTGGATTTTTGAAAATAAGTTATGCGATGAGAGAAATGTTTATAAATTTTAGTTTTTTTCTAAAAAACTGAGACCTTGATAACTTGTATTAGTTGGAGGATAAGTAGGTTGAATGATGCCTTGCTCATGTTTACATAACCCCTATCCTTTGTATCCATATTTTTATAAATAATGAGAACCAAATCAAGATTATAATATTAGGTGAAGTATTATCCATTTTATTTATCATTTCAAAATATTTGAAGGGATTATTATCCATAGGACAACTATAAAAAAACCCATGATGATTGAATTTCAAGTAGGAATGCAAATTGGATAGGACTATGTACATCTCATTTAACTAAGGTCATCCTAAGAGAATGTTATAATTTAAAATTTGGCATAACTTGGCATAGAGTAGGCAGGGTATAAGGACCTACATTAATATTTAGTGTTATTTAGCCCAACATTTTTTGTGAATTATTATCAAATCCCTTGATCTTAATATTATATGGGGCCAATTTGAAGGCCCGATGGAAATTAGGGAGAGAAATTATTTGTTGCAAATGTTGAGTCCTTAAGCATTGTCCATAAAAACATCATTTTACCATTTTATTGCCATCACACACTTGGATGTAGAGTGGCAAACAACTACTTATATGGTGTTGAGGTGGAAATTCCTCTTTTTCAAAGTATATTTATGCTAAGTCCATTTGACAAAATTTAAAATAAAAACCACATATGGTGATTCCACATTATCAGGTAAGAGAGTCACATGCAATACATCAAAAAAGACATCTTTGTAATGGGATGATTCGTGTAATTATTCCAAGAGGGAAGTTTGAGTAATAATATATCTGGATGAGGCATTAATATGTCATGAGATAAATTATTTCTTCATACATTCCCTTTGGTACTTTTTAGTTATAGGTAAAGGCTCATTGTAAACATAAGAACAAGAAGGCATAAGCATGAATACAAGTTTTGAATTTTGTATAGATCAAATGAATTTAACAATGTGACTAAAGTAGGAAAATATATAAAGAATAAGGCATTGGATCATGAAATAATTTATAGATATTTCCATGACAAACATGATTGCAAGATTTTATCAATCAAGGATCAACAACAAGAAAAAAAAATGTAGTTAGCCTAAGGTTTGATGTATTGGGTTCACCAAATATTTAACCCTAATTTGGATAATTATTATATTTATTAGTTAGGTTTAAGGATATATAAATGATAGGGAACAAGGGTGAATACCAAATCTACATTAGGCCAATTAATATGCTAAACTCAGATGTACCATATGCTAAATTTATTAAACTAAGATGGTCTTTTAATGGAAAATAAAACTATGCTAGATATACAAATGAAATAAAAGTAATTAGTTGGTTCTGATGCTAACAAGTGATGGATCTGGTACAGGTAGAAAGTAGGCAAGGAGTAGATTTTTGAAGAGTTTTTAGATTCTAGATTTGGTGCTTGTAGTTCTTTAGATACTTACATCAGTCTGTGACAATTAAAGCGACACTAGTGTCTAATTTTGATGCTAGTGTCCTATATGAAATATATGCTCTTATATACTATGACTACCTAGATGCTTTAATTTTTGGCTTCACCTTCACTTTGGTGTATTCAAATATAGCTAATATACTATTGCTCTTTGTGAAATGGTAAAACCCTATTGTTTTTATCTTTAATGTGACTCAGGGAAAAAAGGTTAGTGGGAACATGGTATTGAGCTAACTTACAATGACCTTGAAGTTAAAGGGCACTAACTACATATCCAATACTATAGAAGAGGGACTCAGACTCTTTTAGTTCTCCCTTATGTGTTGTCTTGTGTGTGAATCATGTAATGTGTAAAGTAATTATGATAGTGACCTAGCTTGTAACTTGGCAAATGTGACCTTATAATTTCTCCTTTATTACTTCAAAATTATAGTTGGGATGTTCCTTTGATTGATATTAGAATAGGGTATAATAAGAAACATTTTGGTAACTTGAGTGCTTCTTGAGTACTCTTTTGGTCTGATTACTAGGTTTCATAGGTTATGAACGAATGAGGGTTGATATTGTAATTATACCAATCTTGTCATGAGATAATTCACATTAAATCTCTTAGGCCAACCATTGTGATACATTTCATTTACAAATTTAATAAATTTAGGGTATTAACCACTTGCTTCAGGTTATGACAGTAAAGTCAATGCTACTAGCTGACCTAAACATTAGTGTCTAGGGAGAAGGAGAGTATGCATAGGCTCATAACTTATAGAGGTGTAAGATAGTCCATTTTAAATATTCTGGGTAAGATAAAATCTTTATGTCATCAATATAAGGCTATTAAGATTAAGAAATAGGCCAAGGAGAACAAGATATAGTAGATTCAAATCTTATATAAGTAAAGCATGCGTATAACTAAGAGGAAAAACTAGGGTCTGAGTTTTCCAAGTGTATAAGACTGTGGTGAACATTATCATAGAATATCATCTACTCTAAGGGTTGCTCTATAATGTTGATCGATATAGACTGCTCAAAAATCACTTTATTTTGTTTTATGATAATTTAAGGGTAGATGCAAGATAATGGGGGAAAAAATGAGGGGTTTAAAGTGACACATTTTTAAATTAAAGTAACAATAATTAAACTTGGAGAGTGTTAGAGACAATTTGAAAAAGAATTTGACAATGACATAAGAACATGAATTATGGAATTTTAAATTTAGTTTATAAATATATAATTTTTTTAGTACCTAAATGATAAAAGTGTGCAAAATATATGCATTTATGATAATAGGTTGGTCATTTTTTGTGAAATGATAAGGGGATTGCATGTATATGAACACACATTTTTTGAGTAAACAAATGAAATTTTGTACAAAACTTCATATATAGATAGGTGAAATGTCGAATATTGTTGAGAATATTTTTTTTAATTTTATATTATATGTATATATTTTAAATAATTTTAGTCAAAACAATTGAAAAATTAAAACTACAAATGTACGAACACAACTTTTTGACCTTAAATTCATGAAAATCATTTTTTTTAAAGCATAGTTGATAATGTGTAGATTGTTGAGATATAAATTTTATAAATGCTTGATTAATATTTAAAATTTTATAAGGGAATATATGATGATATGTATATAGTCCATAATGAGATATTTTATGTATAAATTTAGTAATAATTATAAAAAATATTCTAACATTAAAAACAAAATAAAAAACTACATTTTCCCTTCTACAAACCCATATATATATATATATATATATATATATATATATATATATATATATATATATATATATATATATATATATATATAACTAATAAAATCTTCTTGATCAGACATGTCAACAAAGATGAAAAAGACACCTAAATTTCTTTGAAATATCCTTAGTTGGTTCAAGACAGGGTTTGGACTAGGTTTGAGACCCCCCATGCCTAAAACTAAGTTAGAAGGAAAGTGGCCAAAAATTTTAAAATTATAAAGGGCTTACACCTTTCATAAACCAGCTTTATACAACATTAATTATTTTTCCCATTTTCATGGATCAAAAAGGGCATGTGTGCTTTCAAAATTATGCATGCCCTTTATGTTTCACTATTTTTCTTGGGTTTCCCACAAAATTCTCATTTATTTTATTCTTTGAAAATTATAAACTATTTTTTTCTATTGTAACTATGCAAATTTGGTAAATTTTCCATTCACTTTATTTGAATCACTAAAAATTCTTCAAGTTTAAATCTACAATTGGCTTATTTTGTTAAAGATAAATAATGGGGTTAGAAATTTGTCAAAAAATACCTATTAAAGAGCCAACAAATGAAAAAATTGAAGAGAATATAGAAAACTAAATAAAATGACAAGCATATATCAGATCATCCATAAGGGTTTCTAGCCAATGTGAAGGTGATTCTTCCACACCAGGTAATATTTCAAATTAAAAAAACATGCCTAATTCTATAGAATTTAGTTTAGATATGTCTTAGAATGAGATAAAATTTTGTTTCATGATGAAATTCAAAATTTAGAGCATGTAAGTAATGAGTGATGAAACATATGGACAAACACAATATAATGAAACATCCATTCATAATGAAGTTTTTGAGTATGATGATAATCCACATCAAGTAATGACCCAAAATCATGTGTCTCCTAATGAGAAAGAATTTAATTCACATGTAGGGTATAATATATATAGTCAAGCCTCTATTATTCCTAATATGGTTGAAGTGGTAACACCATATAATTTAATACAAAATATAACTCCTATGCCCACACCTCCAAGGATAATAAGATAAACACCAAGATATGTGGCTAAAATAGATGATAAAATAATAGAACATATGCAAGTTAAAATGCCAAAAATATCAAATCAATGTCATGCTTAATGTGTATGGAATTATGCATTTCAAAATACAACCCATACAAAACAATTTCAATTATTTGTTCAATTAATGAAAATGCAAAAAAACACCATGTGACACATAATTTAGGGTTGAGAACATTAAAAATGTAGGGAAGAAATAATATAATAGCAAATAAACTATTTAATGCACTTAAGGCAATAGGCAATAAAAGTTGAAATATAGTGATATGGCAAGACGAGTTATAATGAAATCTATAGTGAGTCAGTAAACATCTAAACATTAAATTCTTAGTGAAATAAGTAAATCATTGAAATTAAATATAAAAATTATAATAAATGTTGTAATTAGAAGAACAAGGCTTGATAACCCTTCAATTATAGATTTTTAAGTGTTTAGTGGAAGACTCCCATGAAAAGATAAGGTATTCATTGAAGGAACAAAACATTTTATTGAAATTTTTTGGAACGATAACACAAGGGCCTCATATAATGTAAAAGATGTTAAAAGAAGAAAAGGCTCAAAAAACTATGAGCCACATGCAAAACATTTCTTACACATGACCCAAAATTTATTGAAAAAATTAGTGGCCAATTGAAAATTATCCAAAGATCATTTGAGATGTGCAAGCCTTTCTATGTTAAAATCAACCAAGCAAGCACCATATGTTGTTTTAGTGTAAATTTTGAATTTTCTATGCATTTTTATGTTTTTCATCATATATGTTGATTTTAAATACTAGAGAGATTTTGAAAGAATTATGGTGTCTTCCCCACCTAATACATCAAGAGAATTAATCCAAAGTCTTTTCTATCAAAGACTTGAGGGACAATTTTGTTTTTCCAAACAATGTTTAGATTTAACATGTAACAATTATGGTGGTTTGTCAAATTTGATGAGTTGTATACATGAATAAACTTCACATGAATTTGGAAATCAACTAATTGATTATAAGAAGTACAAATCTATAAAGTATCTATTAAAAGAAGGAAAAACATTTTTAAGATGTGAGTTGGTTATGATAAAAAAAATTGTATTTGATTTGAATTCAAGAATAATATTATCGACCAATATGCAATACATACACTTAAATCAAAATGGTTAGATAATCAATTCAATATATGCAAGGACAAATTTCAAGTTGGCACCATTATTTTGGTTGTGGACTTTTTTGAGAACTACACATTACAACTATAGAATGAGGTTCAATCCTAATACTATAATTCAATTCAAGTTGGAATTTTTATTCATATTACATTCAGAAATGCACCTGATAGCAAAGATGATAATGGAAATATTTTGAGGGATTACCACTTTTATATGAGCAATAACAAATCACATTCTCCAAAGTTTGTCCAAGATTATTTTGAGATATTTTATATAAATATGAATGCAAGTGAAATCATGTTTGATACACATTACATTTGGTTAGACAATTATGTAGGGCAGTTTAAGAATTCCTGAATGTTTTATTGGTTAAGCATAATTCATAATAAGAATGGTGTTCAACATTTTTGAGCTTCTTTGGGGTTGGCATGGAAAAGGGGAACATGATGGTGTAGGTGCATGTATAAAAAGAGCCCTTTAAAGAGAGTAGGAAAAACAAAAAGATGGTGTTAATTTTATTGATACTACAAGTATTATAACTTGGTGTAATGAAAATATTTTTCATGGATCAGATAAACATTCTCATGTGTAAATATTCTTTTGGTTAATAGAATAACAACACAAGGCAATGTATGAAGATTACAATACAATACCTAGATTGAGTGTTTTCCACTCCATTCAAAACTCAAATTTAAGTTCATGGACTATTTATACTAGGGATATGACATGATTTTATTTTGCATGTATGAAATTCAATTGGAAAGAATGTGAATTAAAAGAATGGGTTGATAAATGGTATTGTAGACCTATATCACCTATATAGAGTAGCCATTCACTCCAACAATTGATAGATCATTGAATGGCATCATCAGTTGACTTTGACTATATCTCAAATCTTGTGCAACTAGGTATAATTTATTCTTTAATTAAATATACAACCTTAGATATTAGTGATATCTTTATTTTTCCTATATGTGCTTATAATCTGATTTTAATTTAAATGCAAGGCATGTTTTTCATAATAATCCCACTGGGTTTTACCATAATATGGTAATTTTTAAAAATTAATTACTCTTATTCATTAAATAGATTTCACCATGAGAAATTTAATTAGTGATCTTTAGCTAACTACATTCATTTAGTTAACCAATAGGTTTATAGCTAATCTACTTAGATAAGGATCACCATGAATAGATATAACAATCATGAATAATATTGAATAAATAATTAATACTCCATCTAATCATAAATAAAATAGTTTAAATTTGGCCATGACTAATATAACATTACAACCACTACTATAGAATAATAATGTATAAATATTGTAGTTTTTAACAATACATAATAATATCTCAAATAATAAAACATGATACAAATATCCATAGAGCATGAGTCTCCACAACTCATGAGACTTCATGACTCAAGTATAAATTTATAATCTCAAGTGTAGTCCTTGGTATAGTACTGTAGCTAGGAGGGATAGCATCATCCGAGTGATTTTTCACACTAACCATAGACCATAAATCCCCTGCACTATCTCCCAACAAAGGAATGGCCCTCCCTTCATGATATAAAAACTTGGGTTAACCTCATGCTATGAAAGGTTATAAATGGATCCTTATAAGAAATTTTTAAATACTAAAATAATACTCCAAGGAATCAGCTAGAAATGCTAATGCACAATAACAAGCACATTATGCAAAAAAAAATGATTGCAGAGTCCAGTAAATTGCCTACATCTTTGGGTTCTTTCAAACCATTCCACTAATAAAAATATTTCAAGTACATCAATTAACTATTACAATCATTAATGGAAATATAAAACCTATAATAATATGCTCTCAAAATTTTGAAGGACTGTAAAAAAGATTAGGAAACTATCCTCCACCTTCCTGAAGCACGTGCATGTTCGTCTCCCTTAGTTATCCATTAAAAGTGTTTGAAATGGCTTTAAAAATGATGGTAAATTAACTCCAAATGAGAAATGAATTATACCCTTAGAATCATCTCTAAGTTTTAAACAAATCTCTAGAAGACTCTAAGATCTAAAAATGATCCTAAGTTGGTCTAATTGGCCATTTTTTACAAATTGGTTTGTGTATAATAAAAACACAATCAAATTTCCAATTCATAATAAAACATAGTTCATGCCTTTATATATATGTTACAACCCTTGATAATAGTGGTAATATTCTTATCCTTTTAATGAAGGTCAGGAGGTCGAATCCCTTATCTTTGGCACCAAATCACATGAATTTCTATTTTAAATACAAAATCCTCCCTTTACTTTTCAACCATCCACCTTTCATGGATTAGTGAAGGATTGCAATAGGGGATGCCATGTTGGGGGTTCGATCCTCCCCCAATAGCTTTTTACCAATGTTAGGTGTTATGGTTTTACATCATTTAAAATCTCACATTCATGGGGATACGATAGACATGGTTTTCTTATATCCATGTAACCGCTAATATTAACATGGATTTGGCCACATCTCATCCACCTTTTGCTATGCCTAGAACTTGGGATTTGGTTGTTGGAACCTTCAAATGGATGTGAGATATCTCTTTTGAGTTGGGCTATTATTTGGATTAAACTACTTAGTTGGGTTGGATTATGGAATGTGAATGGTGGCAAGCCACATGGTGGCCTAAGGTTTGGCGACGTAGACCTCTTCAAAATTGCCATGTGGACTACTTCTTCACCTACCACTTGTCAACACAAGATAATATGATATAAAAATATAGTGTAAATGTAAAAATTACACTAATATATCATAGTGACAGAGTCTCCTTCCATCATAAAAGTGGGCTCCACTGGTTATGGTCCCCATAGACAACCTATTTTTTAATGACTGTCAAAGATTGGAGGCATGCAAAGCTATTTTTCATCATGTGCCCAAAACTTGCCACATCATCAATTGACCACATTTGACCAATTTTGACTAGAACATTGACCAATCATATCTGGAGTAAATGAGTTTTGTGTCTTGAGTTTTGCATATTGTCAAAAAGATCTCAATGATCCCTATACCATAGTACAATTTTAGGGAGGATTATAGATATTCAAAAAAGTCCTCTAGATCAAACCTATCCATAAAAAGGCTTTTTGTCTCCAAAATTCCAAACACTCCCTACATCTTCTAAATAGTTTTCTATATCAACATATAAAAACCTATAAGAATTTAATTGTCCAACTGCAATTGCAACCTATAAATGGAGAGTGAAATGAACTCTATATTCTACCAAATTCATGTGTTTACCCAAAATAGTCATAATATCTGGCAACTTCTCTCAACCTCTGCATTGCATGAAGGTTAAGGTGTTCTCCTTTTTATCACATAAGGGAAATCACATTGTGATGCATAAACCTATAAGATTTACAAACAACTACACATACTGCATTACAAATGTTATCCATTTATGGGTCTTAAATAGTTCTTGTATAAACATACATGAGAGTAAAATAAGTTTGAAATGCAAAAATTTCCCATAATACATTAAGACTTAGACATATATACATAGTATGAATATGTCTATTACATTGATCTAACCTAAGGTAACCAATGCATAATATTGATTACTTGAGGATAATCAAGGGAACTAAAAACAACTATTGTGTCCCTCAAATATTTCCTTGTATCCATCAAAATACAATTTCAACTTGGAGATTTTCCATAATCAGAGCTTATTTACAACTTACAAATGTGTAAGTAACTATAAGCAAATGTCATTTAAAGTTTAGAACAAAACCAAGAATTTTAAACCTATCTTGAGGTTGCTTCCACCATCTGATTGTTCCCTAATTCATACCTCCACAACTCATCTAACTGAGTTAGTTTTCACAATAAGTCTATTACAATGAAAAAATGAAAAAGGAGATAGCAAATATAAACTCTTCTAAACACAACTTTTATCGAAAATACCTTCCCTAGATCTAATAGTTAGGAGTTATCTAAAAATAATGTGTTGAAGAGAAAAAGCATACTAATCAGCTATATTTATGCTTAGTAAAACTATTCAAATGAACCATATAATCCACAAGGGTTGTTTCCTCTTAATGGTTTCAATCAACTGAATAGTAAGTGGTTTCATCTTTTATAAAAATTTATCAAAATAAGAGTTAGATGATACACATTATAATTTCAAAGGATTTTAAAATAAGTTCACATAAAGGTATATTTTATATTCAAAGTAACCCACATAATGGTTATCTTGATGTCAAGGATTTAAACCAAATCTTGTGCTACATAGTTACACTAAAAATAACTCATAACTCTTTGAGAATTATGGAATGCACCTGTTGAGTATTGACTAGCAAATGTTGGTGTCTTAAATAACTTTTTGTTTGCTTTCTTCAACTCTCAACAAATATGTGAACATACCAATCTATAAACTAATTTAAAAACTCAAAACTTAGAATGAAAAAACTTTGTCCAATACTACACATCACCTTTTTGCCATTTTCATATCTTATCATGGAACTAGTCTTTTTACTTATTCCTATTATGAAGGATATAGGAATCCATATTATAATTAATAATCCAAAATATAAAGGTTACACAATTGGTTATCAAAGACTAAAATATTGTGCCAAAACTAATATGAAATTAGATCATAACCATACCTCAATCTTCCCTCTATGTACGATTGGTAATCAAACTATAACTGATTCTTCGTAGAAATGCATTACTAAAAAAGACTTGCATTTTATCATAATGCTTCCCAAGGAAGGAAGGTTTTTCCTTCAACACCATCTCACATCTTAAGTGACCATATGCTATAAATGATTAGTATAAAATAGACTACCCAAATGCTAATAATAGGTAGTGTCCATTGACCTTGTGGAATCGATAAATTATCACTATAAAATATCATGGAAATGATTCAAAAATAAAACTAAAAAGTTCCTATAAACAAAGGTGAGCATTAGACTAAATCCTATAAACTACCAATAAAGATATCAATATCTATCTTATGTAAAATTAAGGATAGATCCATACTGCTTGCATGAATGTCATAACCCACATAGCGATATTGTCAAAACACTACAAAATAATAACCAGGTGTAACTTGTAAATCAATATACATTTTGGTCATGTCTCATACAACCTGAATATAATATTTTCCAATCAAAATAGAATTTGCCTATCATACATGTGAGAAAATGATGAGTATGATAAACCTATCACTCAAATCTTCCCTATAGGTGACTCCATACGACACAACAAATCACCCTCTTTAAGGGGTATTATAATACATGTATATCTAGATTACAAACAATGGCATATGGATATTTTGACTAATGTGTAAAAAAATAGTAGATGTATACCAAAACATTTCTTGTATGGGTCTTATTTATACATTCTACCTAACACATTATTTTTTTGTTTTTATTAAAAATATGAGCATACAATAGAGGAAAAATAAAAAATGCTCAAAAGCCTTTTTCAATAAGTTGACATCTAACTATGCCAAAATTTTATTACCACCTAAGATTCCTTACCAGTAATAAAATCCTTGATGTAGGATTAGCTCCCTTAATGGTTGACTTGTGGATCATTGGATGATCCTTCATGTAACTCATCCTCTATATAAGGTTCAAGATGATATCCTATTGTATATTAGTCTAAAGTCTCACTGAAATAGCCGTGACAAAGTCGAGTAACATGCCTTGTCTCAAATTGAACTATCTAGCCATGATCTAGATGAATCTCTATGACATCTCCATCATCCATCATAAATGCCTAATGAGTGGTGAGATAGAAGTTTCTCAAAACAACTTCATCCATTTACAAAGGAATGACATTGAAGGTAACTATGTCTGAGAATCATCTCCCAACCATAAATCTCAAGGTATAAAAACATGTTTCCATACCTTGAATAGTGCCATCTTGCATACCAATTATCTTGACAAGAGGTAGTGGTGAAGTTGGCAAGCCAAGTCAGCATACCATGTCAGCTATCACATAGCTTACATTGATTTCTCAATCAAATACAGTCTAATGAGCCATCCCTTTGAAAATTCTAGAACATGTTGTCTAAAAGACCTTATAGAGCATAATATAATGTCTGAGGTTCCAAATGGTATCATCTATCCAACTAGGGACTCTGAATGTTTACTATTAATCAAAATGATAAGATCCTTTACTCTAACTTTATTCCTCTATGGTGCATGATCAAAATGTCGTACCCTACAATGTTGTGCTACATGTCCATGTTTTGAGCAGTAATTATAAATAGGTCCATCTAATACATAGGGATCCACTCAATGTAATTTGTTCCATCTGAACTCTTCTACCTACTAATCAGAAAGGGAGTCTAATCTCCTCTAGAACTCAATGATCCTTTTGTCTTGTGAATGCTTATGTGCGATCACATTCACCATAATCATGTTCATCTTATCCATCCATTGTGCTTGCTCTCATTAATGTGACAAAACCATATGTATCACTGTGCCCAATAATAATAACATCATGGGAAATTTCATCCATTGATACAAATCCATCACTTCAAATTGGTCCCAAATATATTGTGATTCGATGTCAATACACAAATAGAAGCTCACTAACACAATGTGAAAAAATTGTTAGCAACTAGAAAGAAATGCTTTGAAACCAAAAATGATCCAAAAACCTAGGTTAACCCCATGATATAAAAGGTTATAAATGGATCCTTATAAGTAATTTTTAAATTATAAAATAATAATCTAAGGAATCAGTTGGAAATTCTAATGCAAAATAACAAGCACACTATGTAAAAAAAAATTGATTACAGAGTTCAATAAATTGCCTACATCTCCAGGCTCTTTTGAACCATTTCACTAATCAAAATATTACAAGTACATCAATTAACTCTTACAATAATTAATGGAAATATAAAACCTGTAATAATATGCTCTCAAATTTTTGAAGGACTTTGAAAAAGATTAGTAAACTATCCCCCACCTTCTTAAACCACGTGCATGGTTGTCTCCCTTAGTTCTATATCAAAAGAATCTGAAATGGATTCCAAAATTATGGTAAATAAACTCCAAATTAGAAATGAATTATACCTTTAGAAGCATCTCTAAGTTTTAAACAAATCTCCAGAAGATTCTAAAATCTGAAAATGCTCTTAAGTTGGGCTAATTGGCCATTTTATACAAACTAGTCTATGTGAAATAAAAACATAGCCAAATTTCCAATGCATAATAAAACATAGTTCATGCCTTTATATATATGTTACAACCCTCGAGCATAGTGGTAAAATGTTTATCCTTTTACCATAGGTCACGAGGTCAAATCCCTTGCCTTTAGAACTAAATCATTCCAATCTCTATTTTAAATAGCAAATCCTCCCTTTAATTTTCAACCATCCACCTTTGGTGGAATGAAAAAGGCTTGTAATAGGGGATGACACATTGGGGGTTTGATCCTCCCCCAACCACTTTTTACCAATGTTAGGTGTTATGGTTTTACATCATTTAAAATCCCACATTCATGGGGATAGGATAGACATGGTTTTTTTATAGCCATGTAATTGCTAATATTAACGTGTCTTTAGCCACCTCTCATCCACCTTTTTATACACCTAGAACTTGGGATTTGGTTGTTAGAACCTTCAAATGAATGTGAGATGGCTCTTCCAAGTTGGGCTACGAGTTGGATTGAACTTTTGAGTTGGATTAGATTGTGGAATGTGAATGGTGGTAGGCCATGTGGTGGCCTAAGTTTCTATCATGTGGACCTATTTAGAATTTCCATGTGGACTACTTATTTACTTGCCACTTGTCAACATAAGATAATATGATATAAAACTATAGTGTAAATGTAAAAATTACACTAATATATCACGGTAGTAGAGTCCCCTTCCATCACAAAAGTGGGATCCACCAGCTACAGTCTTCCTAATCAGTCTATTTTTTTATAACCATCAAAGACCAGAGGTGTGCAAACCCATTTTTTTCAATGTGCCCAAAAATTTCCATGTCATCAATTGACCACCTTTGACCAAAAATTTGACCAACCATACCTAGATCAAATGAGCTCTATTTTTTGAGTTCTACATACCATCAGAAAGCTATCAATGAGCCTTATGTAATGGTGCAAGTTCATGGAGGATTAAGAACATTCAAAAAAGTCATCTGGATCACTTCATGAATGGGTAGATAATGATGATGTGGGAATCCAAAGTGACAACCTAGAACCCGTGTGTTGTAGATATCTAATACATAATGTGTATCATAAATAAATCCATTCTAACATAAAATCACAAAAATATGAAAACTATATCTACATATGAAATGACAATGTTTAATTAAAAGATTACATTGGCCAAAGTTTTCAATAATTAATGATCTCTAGGATTAGTCAATTTCATACAAATGACTCAATTGGATTAAACCTCATCTTGCATTGATGGTGATAAATAAGCCAATGAAATCCATCCACTCATTAATTAGAATCATGAATGTAAGATTCAATTAAAATATATAATAATATAAAAACCATAGATTCATACCAAAATTTTCCTTTTAATTGATAAAAATATGTTAAGTACAAAAATAATACACAAATTTATTTTTTCAAATGTAATGTACTAAATATAATAGCATCTAGTTTATTATAGAATAATAAACAGAATTAAAAATAATCCTTAATATAACATACCATTTGGGTATGATCATATTTAAACTATTAGTTACTCAAGTCACAAGTAACTTAAAATGATATTTCATCTTCGAAACAATCATTATACACAAACTTATATAAAAGCCAATCCAAAACATCTTAAATTTTTTTATATTTAAAACTCTTAAAAACATTATTTTAATGATTTATACAAACATTAAAATATAAAAAAGCACTCACATCCACACTATTAGGGTAATAATATTTTCAAACATAACATAGTTGTGAACTTATATATATATATATATATATATATATATATATATATATATATATATATATATATTCCACTATCTAATGACTTAGATTATTTTGTATAGGTAACATATACATCTAGTTAATAAATAGCCTCAACCTATTTTATAAACTAGATAAATCCCCATATACTTGTATAATTAAAAACACACAAATTCCCATGTAATTTACTATATACATAGTCAACCATTTATACCAATTTTGTTTAATAAAATTACTCAAATCAATTGATTCAAATTAACATTTAAACTATATGCATATGATCAAACACATACACTCATATGACTATGCCCATTTTGAGGTTAATAAAACAACTCAGATTTGATTACATAAATTTCCTCATACACACACACACACACACACACACACACACACACACACACACACACACACACACACACACACACACACATATATACATATATATACATATATACGTATATATATATATATATGTATATACATATACATATATATGTATATATACATATATATATACATATATATATATATATATATACATATACATATATATATATACATACATATATATATACATATATATACATATATATATATATATATACATACATACATATATATATATATATATATATATATATATATATACATATATACATATACATATACATATACATATATATATATATGCATAACTAGTCTTTTAATTAACTGTACAAAACTCTTACTCAAATCATGGACTAATCCAAATGGTAATACATAGTCATGGTTAAACATATACATAATTCACATATAATGAATATAATGAAATCTTAACTCTTCCATATTAACCTCTTCATGTATATAATTATGCATAAAGCTGAGTGAACAGACAATAATTTGTTCATTCACCTACTCATACTCAAGTTATGGATTCTAACCAATTTGTTCCCAAAAACCATATACAAATAAGTATACATGGTATGGGATTATATAATATAGTCAAATATAGACATACTATGTTCTTAGTTTAAAATGTATAAATTCATTTGAAAACTAAAGCAACAGAATTCCATTCAAACCTAACACTTTGAGTTCATCCATACAAGTATCCTACACATATAATTTCCTTTGGAACCTCCTAATTTCATGTGTGTGTGTGTGTAGACACACACACACACACCAAATGGACTTGTCGATGGAGTTGTGGTTAGGGCATCAAAGTAAATTTTAGGTACCCAAATCTTGGATACATCAAATGATACCAAACATGGAAAATAGGCAAACCATGGGATGTAGGATGCTATGATCAATGCAAAAGCAACAATCTCACCAAAGGCATCATTAAGGAGGGTGGAAGTGTCTCTGCCCTATCATAACCCTCATGTATGGAGGCTCGTGGATATACTACAGAGGATGGCATAGATATTAGGGCAATGGTCAGGACATATTCAAAGCAACATTGAACCATCATAACACTACAAGCCAACATATCCATGGAAGGAGATGGCCATATATCATGTATTGGATGGTAAATATGCCCATAACCACTGTAATATGGAGGTTGACAAAGTTTTTGATGAAATCAATTTATAGGGATTCGGCTACAAATAAAGGCCACAAACTATTTTTTAGATTTAGATTAGTACCATACAAGGTAATACACTTTATTGTATGGTTAATTCATCATAATTTTTTATGAATCTAAAAAAATAGATTGAGAAAGTTAGTGGGATCCCTACACATAATCAAATCCTAGTCTACAATGGTAAAAATCTAGAAAATACAAAAAAGATGTTTGCTTATGGAATAACTAAAGATTACCTCTTATCCTTAACCATGAGGCTGAGAGGTGGTGTGGTTGGAAATGGAAAGATACTAGTCTTCTATTACAAGGATGAAAAAAATTCCTCCATACCAGAGGGACATTTCAAAAATAATACCAACAAGAAGGTAGAAAAATCACTTTAAGAACCCAGTCCTCAAGCCAGTGCCTACATAGTGGAATAGGTAGAGGTGGTTCCAATAGTGGAGCTAGCAGAGGAAGATGTGATAACATATAGAGAAAACCTAGTGGGTAAAATGGTTTTTGGCCAACCACAGAGGCTTTAATTTAGTGGATACACTTGACATGGTCAAAAAATTATGAAATCTCCCTTTTCTCCAAGGGTTTATTTATAGTGCACTTTTTTGATGAGGACTCTTACCTAAGAGTTTTCTCAGATAGACCTTAGTTTTGGGGGATAGTTGGTTTATACCTCACTCCATCGTTCTCAAATTTTGATCTAAGAACTCACTTAGTCATTGTTATTCCAATCTAGGTATGACTTATTAACCTCCCCATATATCTTATGAGTGTATTTAAACAAATAGGGTTATATATGGATAGGTTTTTCAAAGTGGATACTGAGAGAATGAATTCAGGTCTATGCACCTATGCATGTATATGTGTGGAAATATATCTCAACAAAATATTACCTAAAAAATGATTATCAAGTGTGGAAAAACCTAGCATACCCAATCCCTAGATTTTGTGAATACAACCTTAAATTTATATATAGTAAGCTCACTGGGCATCTCCAAGCTACTTGTCCACATGCAAGAAATTTACCAAAACATAAGAAAGCACTGAAACCTTCTCATAAGTGGTGGTCCTTTCCTCCACAAGAGGAAGTGGAGGATCTAGAGGAAAACCATGAAGTGGAATGTCAAAATGGGAATAGGACAGAGGAGAAAAAAACTAGTGAAAAAAACATTCACACTGAGGAATTTGCTCCCACAAATGGGGGAAACCAAGAGACTGAGAATCAAACCATATAAAATGAATAGGCTGGGTATATACAAGGAAGAATAAAGAGGGATCATGAATCAAAAAATTATGATTTAGATAAAGAATTGGTGACATACACAAACCTGAATCAAATGAAAAATATTTCTCTAATAGGATACCAAAATAAAAAATTATAGATTGTCAGCGCACAACTACCATGTGAGGTGTGGCAAGAAGTTAAAAAAAAGAAAGGAAAAAAGGGTAAGACTGAAGATGGAATGAAATCTTTATAGAATCTACATATTGGTCTTTAAAGGCTAGTATACTTACTTTTTCTACTTTTGTTATCTTCTTAAATCCTTTATCCATCTTGGGGATTTTTATTTATTTTAGTTTGAGGCTATGTCTCCCTAGTCTATGTGTTTGAGGGTTGTTCACTCAACTTTCACATTGCCATATTTTTGGCTTACTAGATGTATCTT
This sequence comes from Torreya grandis, assembly GCA_037957365.1. Lineage (NCBI taxonomy): Eukaryota > Viridiplantae > Streptophyta > Pinopsida > Cupressales > Taxaceae > Torreya > Torreya grandis. The sequence goes on from JARHVA010000777.1 coordinate 1,738,080, forward strand.
TTAACCACTTTAGAATAAATGTGCTGACACTTTTTATTTTGAATATATATAAATAACCCATTCATATGTACCCAAAATCCAATTATATTTACACAGTTGATCCCTCATACAATCCCACGTTTTTAATCTATTTTATTAAATACTTTAATGAATATATATCAAACTAGTTCAACAAAAAAATAGGTTTGATCCAAATCAAATACACCCATCAATAAATAATCATTTCATAATTGAATAAATATTCTCAAATTGAAAAGAAGTTTAAGACAAAGCTTAATTTAATACAAACTAACCATGACAATTCCTACAGCTCTACCTATTATCACTCTGGAATACACCCTGCTTGAAGATGTGTAAAACACACCCTCTCTCTAGCTGATATAATTGAAACTTCTCAGAGTGTGGGTGACTCTGTATTGATAATAACCTTCCAATAAGGCTGGTTCCCTTAATATTTATCATTAAAAACTAAACAATTTTGATCTTTTAGGATGAAAAGGGAGAAGAAAATTGAAATGGAAAATCCTATCGAATTAGGTGATGCACCTAAATAATTACCATTATATAAAATATTTATAAAAATAAGATATACGTATGAATCTGAAATAAAACTATACATTTGATCCTAAACATCAGTGTTTCAAAAGAAGGCCTAAAAGAAGTTTGCAAAACAAATTCAAATCATAGCTCTTCAAATGGCCTGTAGAGGATGAGATTTTCACAGTAGGTGTGAAAAAGACCTAAAAAAGGGAAAGTATGTGCCAATTTAATTTTGTTACACAATAAAATTACACTTTATTCTAATCCAAAAAACATATGCAAAAAAACTTCTTTATTTGATAAATGGTGTCAATTACGATTTCTTCTATGCTTCAGGAATAATGAAAAATAGCTTCAAAAAGCCAATATATAAGTCTAAAACCTTAAATAAAGCCAAAGTGTCATGGAAAAGAGAAGTATTATTCTTATTTAAGTTAAAATAAGACTAAAATACTTTTATAATATTAAATAAAGGCTTTAAAATCTTTCAAGTCTTCAAAAATTGCATGTTCTTCATTTTTGGCATAGAATTGAGAAGTGGTGGGCCCATGTTGACTTGTAAACATTCATTGCATGAAAATAATTAAATAAATTAGAATATAAATCTATATTAAAATTGGAATTAAGTTCTTTAATTTTCTTATCTTGCATGAAAAGTATGGGAGATGCATGAAACTAGTCAAACTAGTCAATCAAAGAGATTTGAACCTTAAGGACTAGTTAACTCAACTTGAGCTCAACTTGCATGAATTGGAAATTTTAGATTGAATTTAGAATGATATATCCATTTAATAAACATATATGGCATGTGGTAACTCAATTAATTCATTTGATATATTTTCAATGCCATTCTTTACTTGCTTGATTGACCAATTAAGCCTATTAGGCCAATTAGGCCTAATAGCCTATCTTATTACATTTGGACTCCATTAAACCTAAAAAAATATGCCATGAAACCTAAAAAAATAATTTAATAGACTTTTATCATCACAAGATATTTTATTTTGATGAGAAAACACTCGTCATTCGGTCAACAAGGTTGACTAGACTTATTTTGCTCCATTTTCCTACAGACTAGCCATTTTGATTGAGATGGTTGGGAAAATTATGAGATTATTTAAGAACAAATTAAAATTTTAATATTAATCAAATTCTTAGGATTTTAACTCCATTTATTATATTTCATTGAACTATTATGTACTTCATTTTACATATTTTTTTCCATAAAAAACATGATTTCTACCCTCATCCATACAAATTCATACATAAAATTGAAATTTATGGAATCCTATTTGAGTTTAATTAAAATTTTAAAAGGTTTTATATTGATACATGATGATTTTATGGTAATAAAATCAACTTTTTAAAAAATAGTTTTTTAAAGTTTTAGGTGAGCTTTGAAGTTGAATCTTCAAAATGATGATTCATGAAGTACATACCTTAAAATACCTAAATATTTAAATTTATGTATATAAAAATTACCCATATAACATCTCTAAAAATATTAGGTTTCCATGCAAAACATATAAAAAGTTACCATGTGAAGAAATATGCTTGTGGGGTTTTGATTGTATTCTAGGCTACATATGCTCTTTATTATTATTAATAAATCATAGAACCTCAATTTACATCAATTATTTATTAATTATAATTAAGTATGGGTCCTCAAAACATACTCGGATCATTCATCCAAACTCCATGCGTGGTGAAAGATATGAGCATTTAAACAAGAGGCTTAGAAGGGTGTCTAGAACTGCAAAAAATGAAAAATTCACCAAAATAAAAGTAACTCTTAACATCATTTAAAATTACTTAAAAATCATAATGGGGTCTTTACCATGCCATAAAAACACTCTAAAAGCACATTTCTCTTTAAAAGTAAAAAAAAAACCCTTTCTAGCCTTTATGTATGTTTGCTTGCAAAAGCCTATATGAGCATGGTTTGCTTAAAATTTAGAGTTTTGAAATTTTAAAAGGTTTTATTATGATATAAAAACATCATACCATGATTTTAAAACTTTTCCTTGGAATTAGAAACCTATGTGGCACTCCAGAACGATGCATACTCCAATGGTGATCTCCAATAGACATGCTAAGGACTGCCACAAAAAATTAAGTATCTCCACTCATCCAATGGCTATGAAATTTTTTAATATCCAACTCATGATGACCCTATGTAAAAAATTTGAGGTCCTAAAATCACCTGTAGCTTCCAAAAAATTTAATTTTCTCTTAAAAGTAATCCCTATGCATGGACTGTTTGCATATTTGAACTTGGAAATGCTCTTTTGAAATGATAATGAACCATTTACAATCCATTTATTATTTTTTTGACCAAAATTACTGATTTTTAGGCCACCATTCCTTAGTTTGACCAATTTTAAAATGCTATTGGGTAGATTTAGGAAATTTTTATATGATAGGAGTAGTAATTTGGCCTTGATAGGTCAAATTACTAACAATTTTGGCAACTTTCAGGGGTTGAATAGCTTGTTGGTCAAAGAACTCAAAAATTTTGGCCATAAAAAAAAATTAGATATACACTAAATATTGGAATATCTTTTGTGGACAAAGACACAAATAAGACAACTGACACAAACAACAACAAACATGTGCATGTGTGCACTTAGAGGAATGGACAACAACAACTAGAAAGGGAAAAACAACTAAAAACATGTACAAATATGCACTTAAAGGAAAGAAAAAAAAAGAATTATATTATGTATAAAATAACCTCTAACTTGCTATCCCTCCTAAATCAAATGGAAAGTTATTTGATGCACCATGGAACTTTGAAACATTATTGCTTCCTTTTGATAGCCCTCTTCTGTAAATGGGAGCACTTATATGTTCATGTGTTCTAAATGATGTAGTTAGGTCTCTAAATTTCATTATTAGGTGAATGGATTGAATATATAGAACCAAGATCCAATCATATTCCTCCCATATTCTCCTTTGTTTCATCAAAAGTGGTATCTCTACCTCATTCATAGGTTGATCATGATTTGACACTTTCTCATTCAATGATTGTACTAGCATTTCAGCTAATATACCTAGATTTATATCTTCATTTGACTCTATTTGAAGTGGTACTTTTCCAAAGTCTTTATATCTTTGATAAGAATCCAAACATGGCTGTATTATGAATTTAATTTCTTCTTGATGAACATCAACAACAATACTCTTTACAAGACATTCATCAATATCCACTTGGGGTGGAGATGGACCATTAAATTTTGCACAAAAACTCTCCAAGTCATCCCAAAAGTCTTCTTCATCATGATCAACCAAAAGGACATGAAAATAATCAATATTATTACTATTTAAAACATGTTTATCACATATTTATACCTTTTGGATGAAGTCAAATGAAATTTATTGATCTACTACACTTGTCTCATCTTTATCCGTAATATTCTCCATCTCACCAATGGCTATATGTGAGTTGTCCTTATGGTTGTATTTTGAAGAAAAATTTATTTGCACTTCATCTATCTCAATTGAAAACTCTTGAGAATCCTCTTGCAAGTCATCTTCTTGTTCATCGTGGAAAATTGAATCATTTTTGTCCTTGCCAAGTGGTGTCCCAACTATGATTTCTTCTTGATGACCACTAGAATTATCATCAGTATCTATCTCTTTAGTTGCATCTTCTTCACTTGCCTCACAAAGAAGAGGTTCTTACTCTAAGAGTGGCATGGTAGACCCTTGGTAGTATTCAATAAGATGTAAAAGATTTACAAAAATAACCATAGATACCTAATTTTGCTCATGAGGTTGCTCTTCTTAGATCACGTTCACCTCATCTCTTTGCACTTTTTATTGAATGGCTTTCCATGAAGTAAAGGATTTTGTATTTTGAGGAGGAAGGGATGAAGGCTATATGATCCCTAACCTAAATTTAGCATCCTGAATCATGCTTGATTGTTCCTCTTTCTTGCTTAACTCCATGAATTGGTTCTAATATGGGAAAGATAAAGTCTTTTTTTTACCTTTTGATTCTGGTTCTCCTTCTCTTCCCTCATCTTCAGCTCCATCTTTCTAATCTACTTATCAATATTATCCTAGAATATCTTCTCTTTAAAGTGGTCAATGATCTCAATAGCAGGCTGTGCCATAACAATCTCCTTTCTTTGACAGTTCTCTTGGATAGAACTCCAAGAAGGGAAGGTCTGAGAAACACATGAAGAATTTAACAAACTCAAAGGGGCTCTTGGAATGGTCTCTTGAGAAGGAATGGATGGCATAAAATGAGAGTGAGGTTGGCCCCATTTTTCCTTAAGGCCTTTTAGTTTGTCCTTAATACTTTGAATGTAACCACCTACATCCATCATCTCACTAGTGAGATGGTTCCAATTGGCTCTCTCAATAGGTGTCCATTACTCTTTTATTTACTGCAAATAATCTCTCACATAATGGATCAAGTGAGTAGGTGTATCTTTTCTATAATAGCTCTGTGAGTCCAACTATAGTGCATGATTTTCAAGGTTCATTGAAGTTTGTTTAAGTGTTGGTATGAATTGGGTAACTGTAAAGTATGCATGACTATGTTGGCTAGATGAGTAAGATAGCTCATGATAGGGCAGGTTATACTGATCATAGTTAAGATTATATGGATCCATACTAAAATAATCCATTGGAGACTATTACTGAGCCAAATACTAAAATTAATCAATATTCAAATGATACCTAATGTTTATAACTAGATTTGAATAGCTGAAAGTGGCATTGATCTTCTTCTGAGTGCTTCCAAAAACTAGTGTGTAGAATGAAGATCCCACTAGGTGTGCCAAAAATTATTATCACTTTGAAGTGCACCCTACTTGAAGATGTGTAAAACACACCCCCTCTCCAATTGATATAATTATAAATTATCAGAGTGTGGGTAACTTTGTATTGATAAGAACCTCTAGAGAGGGTTGGTTCCATTAAAAATTATCTTTAAATACTAAACTATTTTGATTTTTTGGGATGAAAAGGGAGAAGGAAACTAAAATGGAAAATTATATCTAATTAGGTGATGCAATTTAATGATTGGTATTATCTAAAATATTTATAAAACTAAGTAATATACACATATTAATCTAAAATAAAACTCTGCATTCAATCCTGAACATCAATGTTTCAAAAAAAGGCTTGAAAAAAGTTTGCAAAGTAAATTCAATTCCTAGCTCTTCAAATGACCTGTAGAGGATGAGATTTTCATAGTAGGTGTGGAAAGTACCTAAAAAAATGGAAATTAGATGCCACTTTTATATTAATACACAGTCAAATTACACTCTATTCTGATCCAAAAAACATATGTAAAAAATATTCTTTATTTGATAAATGATGTCAATTACAATTTCTTCTCTACTTCAAGAATTAATGAAAAATGGCTTCAAAAAGCCAATATATAAGTCTAAAACCTTAAATAAGCCAAAGTGGCATGGAAAATATAAATATTAGTCTTATTTGAGTTAAAATAAGACTAAAATATTTTTACAATATTAAATAAAGGCTTTAAATCCTTCCAAGTCTTCAAAAATTACATGTTCTTCATTTTTGGCATAGTTGAGAAGTGGTGGGCCTATGTTGAATTGTCAACATTTATTGAATGAAAATCATGCCATAAATTAGAATATAAATCTATATTAAAAGTGGTTTTAATTTCTTTAATTTTCTTATCTTGCATGAAAAGCATGGGAGATGCATGAAACTAGTCAAACTAGTCAACAGAAGAGATTTGACCCTTAAGGACTAGTTAACTCAATTTGAGCTCAACTTGCATGAATTGAAACTTGTGGATTGAATTTATAATGATATATACATTTTAAAAACATATATGACATGTGGTAACTACAAAATTAATTCATTTGATATATTTTCAATGCCATTCTTTACTTGTTTGATTGACTAATTAAGCTTATTAGGCCAATTAGCCTATCTTCTTGCATTTGAAATCCATTAAAACTAAAATAATATGCCATGAAACCTTAAAAATTAATTAAAAATAACTTTAAAAACTTTTATCATCACAAAATATTTTATTTTGATGAGAAAACACTCATGATTTAGTCAACAGGGTTGACTAGGCTAATTTTGCTCCATTTTCCTACAGACTGGCCATTTTGATTGATCAGGTTGGGACACTTATGATATTATTTCAGATCAAATTAAAATTTTAAGATGAATAACAAGCATTATTATTTGACCTCCATTGATTATATTTCATTGAACTTTCCTGTACTTCATTTATATGCTTTTTTCCACAAAAAACATGATTTCTGCCCTCATTCATACAATGCCATACATAAAATTAACATTTATGGGATCCTATATAATTTTAATTTACCTTTTAATTTTTTTTTATATTTATCCATTATTATTTTATGGAAATAAAATAAACTTTTTGAAAAACTAGTTTTTTAAGGTTTTAGGTGAGCTTTGAAGCTAAATTTTCGAAATGACGATACATGAATTACATACCTCCAAATCAAAAAATTATTCCATTTATGTATATAAAAATTAACCTCTTAACATCCATTAAAATATGGGTTCCCATCCAAATATATAAAAGTTTACCACGTGAAGAAATCTGCTTGTGGGGTTTTGACTGCATTCTAGGTTGCCTACGCTCTTAATTATTGTTAATAAATCACAGCCCATCAAATAGTATCAATTTTTAATTAATTATAATTAAATATTTTTCCTAAAAACATACTAATATCATTTATTCACAATCCATACGTGGTGAAATATATGAGCATCTGAACAAGAGGCTTAGAAAGGTATCTAGAATTGTAAAAAATGAAAAATTCACCAAACTGAAAATAACTCTTCACCTATTTTAAAATACCTTAAAAAATCATCATGGGTTTTATACCATGCTATAAAAACACTCTAAAATCACATTTTTCTTGAAAATTAAAAAACCCCTTTTTTGGACTTTATGCCTATTTGCTTGTAAAAGCCTATATGAGCATGTTTGCTTAAAATTTAGAAATTTTAACACTTTTAAAATGTTTTATTATTATGTAAAAACATCATACCATGATTTTAAAACTTTTACCTAAAATTATAGACCTATGTGGCACTCCATAATGATGCCTACTCCAATGGTGATCTCCAACAGACATGCTAAGGACTGTCACAAAACAATGAGTATCTCCACTCATCCAATGGCCATGAAACATTTTTATAATGTTATCCAACTCATGATGACCCTATGTACAAAATTTAAGGTCTTGAAACCACCTGTAACTATCAAAAAATTTAATTTTCTCTTAAAATTAATCCCTGTGCATGGACTATTTGCATATTTGAACATGATAATTCTATTTTGAAATGATAATGACCCATTTAAAACCCTTTTTTGATGTTTTTGACCAAAATTATTTCTTTTTAGGCCACAATTCCTTGGTTTGACCGACTTTAAAAGGCTATTGGGTAGATTTAGGAAAGTTTTATATGATAGGAGTAGTAATTTGGCTTTGATAGGTCAAGTTACTAACAATACACAATTCCATTAGGTTACCCTGGGTTGGATGTAGGCTTATGTGGAGGCTGAGGCTTTTATAGGGCTCTACATACAAGCCATTATAATTTTTCCATAAAATTTCAAACAAATGAAAAACCCAATCACCATTTCAATTAAAAATCCATTAATCATTACACAAGAATTTTAAGTACAAAATTGACATGTTTTTATAATTATGTCAAGAAAGTTGTCTTTACTTTTCTTCCTTCACTTGAACTCTTATTCTTCCCTTTATATCTATTATTTCCATACGTGTATGTCATACCTCACATCCTTCTCCTCTTTTCTTTTATTTCATTCCATCACCTTACTCTCTTCCACATTCTCCTCCAATAACGGTAAACTAGACTAACTGGAAATATGCATGTAAAAAATAGCTCAACAGAACCCCCACTAAGCTATAGTCCACCAACATGTAGCCAACAAATAAACTTCATCATTATTTTTGTAAGAATGATGGTTAACACATAGTCAACGAGTGATTAAAAACCCTAATCATATTGAAACTTATAATGATTCAATAAAATAATCATTTTATATACTTTATAAAATATGCATGCCATTGACGTAACATCGACCTCACTTAGTCTATCCAAACCAAATAAATGAAAAGTCATAATCCCCAATGTTTATTCCATGCAATGTTGACCATCATTATATTTCCATGTAACATCAACTAGCCTAACAACTATATAACATGGTTAAAGCATATAATAATTTAAAAGACTATTGTTAATTATTACAATATCATCCAAAAGTAAACACTATGCATTCGATCTCCATTATAATTAACCCTCTATGTTTTAGCAAACACTTGACAATACAATGATGTTTGTATAATAATTTCACAATGATAATATTTTATAACACTTTGAATTACATTATGTTTATTTCCCAACATTATAAAGTCAAAACACAAATATCATTTCACCATACCAAAATATATAACAAAGAGCTTATAATCTATTAAGTCTTTTATAGGTTTATATTACTATTAAAATGATAATAATCTTTTAAACATAAATAGTCACTAAAAATGACTTAATTAAGTAATAACATATATCAATTATTTATATCGAAGAATCCAAAAAAGCATTTATAAATAAATATTTAATTATGTACAACACTGCATTAAATTAGTTAAACTAGTTAGGTACACATTTATGAATCAACTAACTAATCACATAATCATATAAAATGATCTAAGAACACAAAAGATCACAATATACATTCATATAGAAAACAAAGTATATCACAAATATCTACTTAAATAATTAATCACATAACATGAAATATTACTATGGCGTGTGTATGGGTTTTTTGTTTCATTCTCTATCATCCTCCAATGTCTCCATATAAACCACCCTCTCTTATGATGATATCCCTCCATCAAAATCTTAGGGATGGATCTATTGGAGGTCTAGATTTCACCCTAGCTAGAAGTAGTAGTGTTCAGGTTCTACTTCTAAATCTAGCTGAACATGGGACTAATCCCAGGTTGTGGGGATCCTATAATGGGTTAAACCTCTATGATTTTTAATGAGGCTAGCTCCTTTGATGCACCATTTTATCTCATTTACACTACTAAAACCTACTAATGAGCAAGGAAAAGGGAGAGCGAAAGAACATGAAAGGGAAACCTAAGCTAACAATGGTGATGCACCTAAATTATGGCTGATCCACTATGTTTCTCTTAAACGCTAATGAAACAAGCAAAATACTAGATCTAGGATTCCAAATATTTGTCATACATTAGTGTTTCATGAAGAGGTTTACCAAATGATCACAATCTAAGGGAAATGATGGAGAGGTCTAATGAAAGACACTAACTAGTCACACTAACCACATGTGCACTTTCATCAAAAGATACAAAACACTAAACATGACTTGCATAACAAGATGAACTAGTAACTAGGTGAGATCAAGACTTGACAAGGGATAAAATATCTACCACATATGCTAATCAATTGACATGTACACACTATACCAAATAAAAAAATCTAAAAAATAGTCTTGTATTCATCTCAAGAGGTTAAAAGCTCCATCTTGGCAGAGTTTAGTCATGCCCAAGAGAGGAAGGAGAGGTATACTGAGAGGATCCATTTTTTAGCTCAAAAGCCTCTATATATAGCATGCACACACACACACATGCACACACATGCACACACACGTGCGTGCGCGCACACACACACACACACACACACACACACACACACACACACACACAGAGAGAGAGAGAGAGAGAGAGAGAGAGAGAGAGAGAGAGAGAGAGAGAGAGAGAGAGAGAGAGAGAGAGAGAGAGAGAGAGAGAGAGAGAGAGAGAGAGAGAGAGAGAGAGAGAGAGAGAGAGAGAGAGAGGAGAGAGAGAGAGAGAGAGAGAGAGAGAGAAACAATGCATTAGAGAGTGGAGAAAATTCATCAAGATCAAGAAGTGAGGTGGTAGCTCATTGATTTCTTTTTGTATACATGCTTTGATCAATAAATAGACCTCCTTTTATCCTAATAATCCTCAAGCTCCTTTCATTGGCTGAGAGATCCTACTAGAGACAAGGATTTTCTATGCATGATGACAAAGTCTATTTGAGTGAAATCAATTCTCTTAATTTCTTCTCTAACTACCAAATCACCACCATAAGACCCTAAGTCCACTTGACATGTTCATGAAGATCAAATCTTTGAATCCTAAAATTGACAGTGCCATGCCATGAATGACGATTTGTCAATCTATGACTATGTTAATGGACAAGAAGCCCCCCCTATATCTCATTTATCTTCCTCTACATGGGAAATTGAACCTGGGTCCACTATAGGTGAAAACCAATCCAAACTATTGGTTTTCCTATAATTTTGATCAATAAAAAAATTTCATAGGTACATGTTCTTCATTTGACAATAAATTTCCACTCCTTTGGACTATATAGGTCTAAAAGACTTATTTTACCTCTATGAAGCTCTACTAGAAATGTTTGGTCCCATTTCATCATTCAAACTATCAACCCTTTATCTATACTAGGTTTGAAAGACCTATTTTGTCCATGTGAAGCCTTAATGGTGATGCTAGATTTTGTAATGTCCATTTGGTTTAACCTAGACCGAGATCGAGCTAAGTACCTTTGTCTTTATCTTTCTTGGGTCTAAGAATGCCCTATCAACTTTCATAAAAAAATTCCTAGGCTTTCCCTTTGCTTATTAGTTGTTGACCATGACTTGAACTAGTAACATTTTGACTCATCCACATACCATTGATCTTGATCAGTATGATCAAGTGAGAGCCATCGATCTTGCCCTTGACTTATCAACCTTATCTGAACTAGTGCTACTTGGTAGTCCTACATTTGCACTCAAGATTTTTTATCAGCCTATTAGCCTCATGTACTTATGCTACATGTCAATCATGCATTGATTTAAGATCCATTTTTAATATATTAGCTTTCATGCTTGTGCCACATGTCAACCTCTCAAGCTCCTTGACTTTTTAACTCATATTTTACCATTGAATTAAGATGTATGATGTAATATAGACTATTAGATCTCTTGGGAACCATTGTTTGAAATCTAATGGCTCCTTCATGAGACCAAATTTGACATCTGCACTCTTACAAATGACATTTGTGTGACCATCATTGACATTTTCACAATTGTCAAATTTAATCTCAAAAAGCTTTGTTTTGCTTGATCTTTATTTTAATGTTTACATGGATGTCTTACTTTGTTGGTTCAACTTTGAAGCTTCATAACTTGAGCCAGAAAGCTCGTGCAGACTTGAAAATTTTAGAGGATGATCTTGGCATGAAAAATTCCATGGTGATCAATATTTTGGCTCACATGGATTTTTCATATGTATTTATTAAATTCATAAGTGAACTAGTTCATTCATTTCTAGATGACATCCTAGATGGCCTAGCTCCTTAGACTTGGCAAGCTAAAATTTGAGGGCTTAGATCTTGAGATAGAAGACTCATCGAGATATGAAATTGGAGATCATGATCTTGTAATTAAGGACATTGATATCACATGGTCTGATGGTCATGTGAAGCTTTCTGAGCATATTTATAAATTACATAAGCAAGTTGTTCTATTTTGGTTTTTCATGATGTCCTGATGATGGTCTGGTCTTTAAAACTTGCATAGTTCATATTTTGAACATTCTCTCAAGGTTTTGATGATTTTATAAGGATTTTTCAGCCTTGTTCATGCTCTAAATTCTTAGACACCATGAAAACCTACATATTATTTTCCACTTTACAATCCTAGAACCCTTTTTTAATCCTTTGATCCATTGTTTCATCAAACCATGTTAAAGATTCATATTTGGGCTAAATTTGGCCAACATATTTAGAAACTTACAAGGGTTACATTTCTATTTATGCAATAAAACCTAGACCATATTACCTTGTCTTGTCCATTAGGCATGGAGTCTTTCTTTGGGTCTAACACATTGATTTGCATTTGGAATTGGCTACCAATCTTGCTCTAGCCTCTCTTAAAATTAAAAAAAACATAATAAATATCAAAACAAAATAGATTTCCCAAGGCACTTATTAAAATTAAAGACATTATGAAAGAGGAATTAACTTAATAAAGCAAGGACAACAACAAATGTGCCAATATAACACTTGGAAGAATTTTAACAAAACTATAATGATATATATAGCTTAAAACTATATATAATTTTCCTCTTGGATCAAAAGGAAAGTTTGGAAATCTTCTTACATCATGAGATGAGGGAATTGAATGAGGGCATGTATCTCCTTGACCCTTGGTCTTGATGCCCTGCTTCTTCTGTATTACAACTATCAACTTTTTTTGGCATGATTCCTAATGAGAACCAAGTAACTCCAAATTGGTTAGACATATGCATCTAGATAGTCTCAATTTTCTCATATGGCTCCTCAACTATGACCTCCAATAGTGGTTCAAAAATTCATAACCTCTTTGATTTCCATAATATTGGTTCTTTCTGCAGCTATAAGTTCTTCAAGATCATCAAGGAGCTATACAAATTCCTCCCAATCTTGGTCATTATCCTCCATGGGAAATTATTTATCCACCTTCTCAATCACTTGACCCTTAACTTGATGAATATCTTTAAGCTCTTGAAAGAGCTTCATTTTTAGCTACCAATCATCTTTGTCCTCCATGTCATTTAGAACCACTACTTCTTTAATATTCTCTTATTAGTGCATGAGGTCATCAAGATGGTGTTTTTATTGCTACAAAGCATTAATGGAATCCTTAGAATATCTAACCTATTATAAACATTCTCATCATCCAAGTCTTCCATCTTAAGTTTCATCAATCTCACTCATGAAATCATGGTACATCTATTTCCATTGGTCTTCTTCCTAGTGGATTCTCATCTCCAAGTTTCACTTGTTCCTGTAACTTTTCATCTTTGACATTATGAAATATTGAAACATGCTCACTTTTTCCAAGTGGTGTTCCAATAATTATCTCCTCTTATAAATCTGACAATTCATCATTATCAATTATGAGTTCAACATGGATTTCATTTCTTACCTCTTTAAGGAGTGACATAGGATATTCTTAGGATGACTCCAAGAGAGATGAGATATATGTGATGGCTCTTTGGTTCAACTATTTATCTTTGACATTCATGTCCTCTTTCTTTTGTATCCTATTATGGATGTATTTATAAGATGGAAATGACCTATATTCTTGAGGGATGGATGGGGGGTTGAATGACCTTGGATTTTCTTGACTGCATGACTTAGCTATAAGATGGGAAAGATAGAGGTTCTCCTTTGACATTTTGATTCTGGTTCTCCTCTTTTTTTCTTGTCTTTAGCTCTAACTCTCTAATCTTCTTATCAATATTCTCTTGGAATATCTTCTCTTTAAGGTGGTTAGTGGCTTCATGAAGATAAGGAACACAAGAAAACTTATGAGGAGGGATTAGAGAGGTTTGCATAGGTTCAAATCCTCTTTTAACTTGGGATTTAAAATCTAGATTTGTCTCACTTTGCCCACCCCATGACTTCACCACTTGGTTTCCAACTTGGAACCTTGAAGGACTTCATAAGGGGTTCTTGAGGAAAGGATGGATTCTTGGATCTCAATAGTAGGCTATTCCAAAAAAATATCCTTTTTTCTATTTTGTATCTCTCTTGGATAGATCTCTAAGAAGGAAAGGTCTAAGGAACACATGAAGAACTTGGCATACTCAAAGGGTAACTTGGAATGTTATCTTGGGGGAGGAATGGGTGGCATATAAGAAGGTTGAGGTGGTGTATATGAAGGCACATCAGATTGGTGAGTTTGGACCTGATGTTCCTCAAGTACTTTTAGCTTGTCCTCAATACTTTGAATGTAACCACCTACATCCATCATATCACCTATGAGATTATTCCAATTTAATCTCTCAATAGGTGCCCATTCTTATTTTATTTATTTCAATGACTCTCTCACATGATGAATTAGGTGATTAGGGACATTATTGGCCATATTGATTTTTGTGAAAAAAATTCTAGTGCATGCTTGTTGAATCTTATTAAAGTTCACTTAAGTGCTGGTATGGATGGCTCATGATAGGGTTGGTAAGGAGTAGTATTATGATGGGCTTGTTGTTCATATGGAGGATCAGGGCAATACTCTTATGTGTATGATTGATGTAGGTCCTCATATTACTGGTGAGGATCATAATAAAGGCAAGATCCATTCCTTTGATAATAAGGGATAATAAGAAACTTAACAAGGCTCCTCATAGCTTTGACAAAAATATTGGTAGGGATGATTAGGCTCATATTGATCATGAGAACCAAATTGGGGGCTACTGATAAGGAGGTGGGATAATAAGGATATTCACCATAGTTATATGTATTAACCTCATATATCAAATGAGATGAAAAAGTTGATTAAAATATTTAATGAGACATACTTGGTCTGCTCATAACTAGAAGCTTTGATTTGGAGTCACCATTGGTGTTAACTCTTTGCTTCCAAAAGCTAATAAGAGGAAAGACCACACCAAGATATTTCCACTCTCTTGGACCTTGGTCCCACCATGGATGCCAATAAACTATTGAAGGTATATATTTTACCCTAGATAAAATTAGGAGTGTTTCAAGTTCTACTTCCAAATCTATCTCAACATGGGATTGACCCCAAGCTATGGGTATCTTATAATAGGGTCAGACCTCTAGGATTTTTAATGAGGCTTAGCTCCTCTGATGCATCATTTTAGCTCATTTCCACTACTAAAACCTACTAATGACCAAGGAAAAAGGGGAGAGAAAGAAAATGAAAAGGAAACCTAAGACAAAAATGATACACCTAAATTATGGTTGATCCACTTTGTTTGACTCTTAAACACTAATGAGATAAGCAAAAGGCCAGATCTAGGATTTCAAATATCTGTCATATTCTAGTTTTTCATGAAGAGGTTCACCTAATGATCACAAGATGAGAGAAATGATGTAGAGGTATAATTCAAGACACTAACCAGTCATAGTATCCACATGCGGGCTTCAAATGAAAAGATATATAACACTAAACATGACTTGCATAACAAGATGAACTAGTAACTGTGTGAGATCAAGAATTGACAAGGGAGAAAATATCTACCACATATGCAAATCAATTGACATGTACAAACTATATCAAAATAATGAAATATGAAAAATAGTCTTGTATTCATTTCAAGAGGTTACAAGCTCCATCTTGGAAAAGTTTGGTCATTCCAAAGAGAGGGAGTAGATGGCTATCAAGAGGATCCATTTTTTTGCTCAAAATCCTCTATATATAGCATAAAGAGAGAGAGAGAGATATTGGAATAATGCATTAGAGAGTGGAGAAAAGTCATCAATATCAAGAAGTGAGGTGGGAACTCATTGATTACTTTATGTATGTGTACTTTGATCAATAAATGAACCTCTTTTTATCCCAATAATCCTCAAGTTCCTCTTATTGGCTAAGATATCCCACTAGAGACAAGGTTTTATTATGCATGATGACAAAGTCTACTTGAGTAGAATCAGTGATCTTAAATTCTTCTCCAACTACCAACTTACCACCTTGAGACCCTAAATCTACTTGATGTGTTCATGAGGGTCAAATCCTTGAATATTGAAATTGATAGTTCTATGCCATGAATGGTAGTTTGTCATGATATGAATATGTTAAAGGATAAGAATCCCCCACCATATCTCATTTATCTATCCCTACATGGGAAACTGAACTTGGGTCCACTATAGGTGAAAACTAATCTAAACTATTAGTTTTCCTATAGTTTGGTTCAATAAATAAAGTTCATAAGTGTATGTTCTTGATTTGATAATAAGTTACCACTCTCTTGGTTTATATTAGGTCTAAAATACCTATTTTACCTCCATAGAGTTTTGATGGTAATGCTTGGTCCCATTTCATCATTCAAATTATTGACCCTTTATCTATACTAGGTCTAAAAGACCTATGTTATCCCTATGGAGCCTTAATGGTGATGCTAGATCTTGTAATGTCCATCTGATTTAGCCTAGATTGAGCTCAAGCTAGGTTTCTTCATCTTTACCTTACCTAGTTCTAAGAATTCCCTATCAACTTTTATCAAAACATCTCAGGCCCATCCTTACTTTTGGTTGTTGATCATGACTCAAACTATTAACATTTTAACTCATCTATGAACCATTGATCTTGATCAGTATGATCAATTGAGAGTCATCAATCCTTCCCTTGACTTATCAACCTTATCTAAGTTAGAGCCACTTGGAAATCTTACATTTGCACTCGAGATTCACTATCAGTCTATTAGTTTCACACACTTACACCATGTGTCAATCACACATTGGTTTCAAGATCCACTATCAGTCTATTAGCTTCCATGATTTGTGCCATGTGTGAACTTATCAAGATACTTAATTTTTTGACTCATTTTGCACCATTGGATCAAGATGTATGAGGTAACATGGACTGTTAGATCTACTGGGATCCACTATTTAAAATCCAATGGCTACTTCATGAGATAAAATTTGACATCCATGATCCCATCAACTAACATTTACAGGACCATCATTGATGTTTGTGCAACCATTAAATTTAATATCAAAAGGGTTTGTTTTGATCTAGCTTTATTTTGACATTTTCATGAACATCTTACTTTGTTGGTTCAACTTTGAAGCTTCATAACTTGAGCCAGAAATATCACATGAACTTACAACTTTTAGAGGATGATCCTAGTTTGAAAAACTCTATGACACTTTAATATTTTATCTTGCATATATTTATGAGGTACATTTATTAAATGAATAAGTGAACTGGTTCATTCATTTTTGGATGACATCTTGGATGACCTAGCTCCTTAGACTCAAAAAGCTAAACTTTGAAGGCTTAGATCTTGAAATGGAAGACTTATTGAGATATGAAACTTGTATAGCATGATAATGGTAATAATGACATTGATCATACATGGTTAAATGGTCATGCGAGGCAATCTAAGCATGTTTATAAATTTCATAAGCAAGATATTTAATTTTGGTTTTTCATGACGTCTTGATGATGGTCTGTTCTTTCAAACTTGCATAGTTCATATTTTTAACATTATCTCAAGGTGTTGATGATTTTTTAATGCTTGTGCAACCTAGGTCATGCTCTAAATTCTTGGACATTGTGAAAAACTACATGGTCTTTTACACTTTTTAATCCTAAAACCCTTTTCTAAGCTTTTGATCCAATTCTTCATCAAACCATGAAAAAGCTTCATATGTGGGACTAATTTGGTCAACATCTTTGGAAACTCATAGGGGTTTCATGTCTATTTATTCAAGAGAACCTAGACCATATTACCTTGTCTTGTCCATTGGGCAGAGTCTTTCCTTGGGTCCAACACATTGATATGGATTTAAAATTGGTTTCCAATCTTGCCTAACCTCTCTTGAAACAAAAAAAGACCAAAATAAAGAGAAAAAAATGGAGTGCCCAAGGCACTTATTGAAAAGAAACAAAGAATAAAAGAGGAACTAACCTTAAAAAATCAAGGATAACAACAAACATTATAATATAGTACTTGGAGGAATTTTAAAAAAATTATCCTAATATATACATCTTAAAACTATATGTACCTTTCCTCTTGGATCAAAAAGAAAGTTTGACAACCTTCTTGCATCATGAGATGAGGAATTGAATGAGGCATGAAACTCCTTGACCCTTGGTCTTGATGTCTACTTCTTCTTTATTGTAACCGTCAAATTCTTTGGTATGATGCCCAATGAGAAACAAGCATCTCCAAATAGGTTAGCTATATGCATCCAAACCCACAGGATCTATCCTATATCCACCTCACAAAAATGAAGGTAGTTATCTCAAAACATAATTAATATCCATAAAATAATGTTGTATAAATGATAAACATGATCATAATGTACAAAAAAAAAGTAATGTTACTAGAAAACTAATCATGTAAATTAAGAAACATGTAACTATCCTTTAATCAACATATGACATAAATCTTAATCAAACATTAGTTAAACAATTAGTCAACCATTATAATCCATAGATCAAATAGGTTGTTTAACTTAGAGAGAAATCTGGATGTGACATCCTTCCCCCCTAAATTTGGTCATCATTTTGATGACATTAATTCAAACATAAATTCTAAATTCAAAACATTATTATTAAAAAAATAATATAATATACAACAATAAATCAACAAAAAAAAATGGAAATAGCTTATAAAACTCATCATAGTCCTTCCAAGTGGCACTATATTTAGAATATTGGTCCCACTAGATCTTGCACAATGACACTTCTCTACTATAGAAACTGAGTTTATGAGTGTCAATTATTCTGATTAGTTCTACCATGACCACCCTAGGATATAGAACGTATAAGGTATTCCAATCCAACACATATGAAAGATCAATAACATAATTTTTTAGATAAGACATGTGGAAGACATTATCCAAAAGAGCTAGAGTTGGTGGTAACGAAATCTTATATGCTATAGCATTGACCACTTAAAAAATCTTGAAGGGTCCCACATATCTCGATGAAAGTGTTGTTAAATTCCTAAATTTAAGTGATGTTTTATAAAGCTTAACCTATAGAAACACTTTATCACCTATAAAAAATTACACAGATATTCTTTTAGATCAACATAATTTTTCTATCTATCATTAGTCTCAACCAACCTTTGCTTGATTGTTCTGACTTGCTCTTCCATTTTTGAAAGCATCTTAGGTCTGAAGACTACCCTGTCTTCTACCCAATCCCAACCAATTGGTGTTTTACACCTCCTTTTTGTACAATGCCTCAAATGGAGCCATCTTCAATACTGATTAGTATGAGTTATAATTAAACTCAACTAATGGAAGGTATTCCTCCCACTTTTATTACTGATGTATAAAATACATATAATGTAGATATTCTAAAATCTAGTTAACTCACTATGTCTGACCATCTATTTGTGGGTGATAAGTAGTGTTGAAGTTTGAATTCATACCTAGAGTTAAATTTAGAGTCAACCAAAACCCAAAATTCATCCTTAGATCTCAATCTAAAATGATCTTCTCTGGGAAATCGTACAATTGATACACTTCTTTCATGAATCTCATCACAAGCATAGGTACATAATCTATCAAGTTATTCGGTATGAAGTGGGCTACCTTAGTTTGTCAATTACTACCAAGATCATGTCACATTGGTTATGTGATAATGGCAACCCTTATATGAATTCCATACTAATCACCTATCAATTCCATTTTGGTATATCATGTGGATAGGGTAATCTAGCCAAATAAACATGTTCATATTTCACACGTTGACATTATAGACAACAAGACACAAAATCTATTACATTTCTCTTGATTCCTTTCCAAAAATATAGTGGTCTGAGCTCAGACATGAGCTTGGTTAATCCTAGATGTCCTGAATATGGGGAATTATTTAGTTCCTTTAATAATGTGCTCCTCAAATTCTATATATTAGGTACATACATCTTACCATTATATCATAAAATACCATCACTCTCTATCTTGAATCCAGTATATCTAGGATTCTAAGCATTCTCAGATAATAATTTTTTAACCTAATAATAGAATTCATCTCCTAGAAAGAATTTGATTACTTAATCTTGAAAAGTACTCGTAATAGCAGCCACAACTTTTGTGTAACTCCTATAACTTAGAGAATCAGCTACTCTATTCTCATTGCCTTTGATATAATTAATATTAAAATTCATAATTAGATAATAACTCTAACTATTACCTTTGATGAGCATTTAGGTTTGGTTGGGTGAATATGTACTTGAGTTTTAAGTTGTCAATCTTGAGCTTAAATGATTTATCCAACAAATAATGCCTCTAAATTTATAAATCATGCACAATTATCATAATTTTTAGGTCATGAGGGGCATAATTCACCTCATACAACTTTAGTATCCTAGACTCATAGGCTACCACCAAGCCATCTTGCATAATAACTCCTCCAAGTACATCCTTAGATGCATTAGTGATCACTAAAAATTGACCATTAGGATAAGGAACGCTTATCACTAGTGCTGAATTAAGCCTCATTTTAATTTATTGAAAGGCTACCTCACACTTATCTACACCAGTTGAAACTCCTATTCTTTCAATAAAGATAGATAATTGGATTAATTATCTTAGAGAAATTTGGAACAAATTTTCTATAATAGCCTACTAATCCCATGAAAATTCTTACCTAACACACATTATTTGGTGTTGGCCACTCCATTATGGATCTTATCTTTTTTGGATCCACTAAAATACCATCTACAAAGATAATATGTCCCAAATACTACAGTTTCTTTTGGAAAAATGCACATTTAGATAGATTTCCATTAAACTTGTGCTTTCACAAATGCTACAAAACTAGTTCTAGATGTTGTAGGTGTTCTTCCTAATCCTTAGAATAAATGAGGATGTCATCTAGAAAGACCAAAACAAAATTATCCATGTAGTCTCTGAACACACTATTCATAAGACTCATAAATGTTTCTAGAGCATTTATCAATCCAAATGGTAACACTGTGAACTCATAGTTCCCATATCAAGTTCTAAATGTTATTTTTAGAATATCCTCTTCATGGATCCTTAACTAATGATACCCTACTCTAAGATCAATCTTAAAAAAATTATTTCCCCTAGTATTTGATCAAGGAGATCATCAATATGTGGTAATGTATATTTTTTTCTTGATATTTTCTTTATTCAACATCATGTAATCTATATATAGGTGAAGAGTACCATCCTTGTTCTTGACGAAGATAACTAGTACACCCTATGGTGACACACTTGGTTAAATCAACCCTTTTGATAACAACTCCTAAAGTTGTGCCTTTAACTCAACCAATTCAGTGGTTTTCATTCTATATGGTGCCTTAGATTATGGTTTTGATCTAGGTATGATATCAATCAAGATATCAAACTAACATTTGGGTGACAATCCTAGTAATTCTTTTGAAAACATGTCATGAAAGTTTATTAGAAAAGGACAACCTTTGATGGATGGTTTCTTAGATTCCTCCATCTCATTTATCTTAATGATGAATGCTTGGCATCCCTTCCTTTGAGATTTTTTGAGTTGAATTGTAGAAACTGCCTTAATTTCAACTCCATTTTCTCACCCTAAAGTTGTGTCTAATTTTCAAAATGTTCTTGACACTCAACCTTCTTTAGATAACATTCAACCTTGGCTTTATACTTCATAAGCTAATTGAATCCTAGGATCACATCATATGACCCCAATGGTTCTACAAAAACATCTACTACTATAGTGAACTTAGGTAACCTAATATTCACTTTGATTAAACACTTGTCAAATTTGACCTTTGACTCACTCTCATATTATACTAACCATGCATTTTCCAAAACTCTAGATTTTCTAGATAATTTACTAAGAATTCTAAAATTAATGACACATTTTATATCACTCATGTCAATAACAATAGAAAATAGATGATCCAAAAAAATAATTGATGCTTCTATGGGCAAAGCTTGATACTCATCCTGATGATTATCAATAGCTACATAAATCCACTACTAGAACGTACCTTGCTAAGAAGTAGAACCCTTGTTCTTCAACTTGTCCTAAGAATATTCTTAAAAAAAATGGTCACCTCCACATATGAAGTAATCTCTAACTAGTCCTTTCTTGTCAGATTGTTGGTTTCCCTTGAAACCACCTTTGAAATGATTACTAGGTTTCCTATTCCTTGAACCACTATTGAAATTAGAATTTTGAATCTTGAAGTGACCTTGGATTCTCCACTCCTCTACTTCCATTTTTTATTTTTGAAAGCTGATTTGATATTTTAAAACTTAATTTGAACTTATCTCTAACTTAGGTAAGATATTTTAGATTTTATTCCTGCTTGACCACCTTCTTAAACACCTGATCCATGGTAGATGGACCATGCACATATACTTCACAACCAATTTACACTAGTATAATTTGGTAAATAAATTACTACATGACTAAAAATTTTAGTCACAACAACTAAAAATTGTTAAATTCTACTAATTTTTTGAAACACAACTATAAATTATTAATTTGATCAGCATGTAAAAAACACAACTAAATAATTAGTCACATAAATAAAAATTAGACAATATGATATTAAAGTGGGTAATTAAAAAAGATATTTCAAATTAGGAAATTATTGGTAGGAGTGGGTTGTATTGCACATGCAAGGTTAATAACTAATTGGGAAATTGTTGGTAGGAGTGGGGAGTATAGTAGAGTGCAAAATTTAGTAGAGGTAATTCGATGGGGGAGTGGAGAGTACAATTGGCATTATTTGTGAAATGCACCTCTATAAATAGAAGGAGGATTTGTTAATTATTGATGGAGTCAAAGCTTAACAAATAGGGTTTGTATGTCAATTTGATGGCATGATGCATTTTGGGTTTTAGCATATAAGTATAATAGCTACTTGCATGGGTGATAAAGCTTATTTGGAGAGGACTTGGACACTTATAAAAAGGTGGGCAAGGAATTCATAGTTTTCTACAATGAATTTGAAGTTAGAGAGGCCCTCTATAGAAAATTCAAATTTGGTGATGCCCTCTATAGTAAATTCAAAGGTAATTCAAAATATTCATTACATTAAACACAAAATCTATAGTTTTTTGATTGGCAACTATATCTAGCTAGGAAAACAAAATCGATGTATTATAAGAGATAAGATACATAAATAGGAGGGTATATTGTCATAAGACATTAAATACCATCTAAAAATTTGGAGTTCTTGAGATTGTGAAAGAATTGGATGTTTTTATTCATTGTATAATCAATACAATGTAGTAACCATATCTTGAAGTTGTTTATTTATGTTCCATGTTATCATGCATGGGTATGGTATTAATTTCTAATTTTGTAACCAATTCACCAACCTAATCCCTAAGGCTCATTTTCACTAAGTCTTCATGGCATGTGTAGTGCATGTACATCATAATTAGTTTGTTATTGACTGGTGTAACTTACAGTAGTTACATATGAAACTGAGTACTAAAACCATACAAGTAATTCTAATTTTAGCAAACTATTTTTTCATTAGTTTCCTCTACACATTTTGGAGCATATGGGACTTGAACTTGTAACATGCATTCAAATTTCAATTCCTTTGATCACTTTGCCATTAAACCACAGGCTTAGGTCCCTAGCCTAGACCTAACATTATATGCAATCCTAATCTATTAATTGCATGGAATCCTAGAATATGGTCTCATATGGCATAGTTAAAAGTTATGCTAGTTCATCAAATCAATGTTGTCACCAAGATATTTTAATCAATACTATATGTCCACACATGGGAGTGTATCAGTTGTTAGAAAAAGTTATCTTATCTCAACATGCTAATAATTTACGCTAGTAAGTAATGCTCAAAGTTACAACAAAGAATTCATTACCATGTTTTTTAGTGTTTATGTATTCATTAACATTGAAAATATTTCCATATGTTTAAATTCTTGTGGTTTATCAATAGAACAAGCATAAATTCCATGTTTTGTTGCTAGAGCATTCTTTACTTATCATATAGACAAGGAAAGCCCTCAATAAAACATAGATAGAATAACATTTGTTTATTTTCAGTCATCATGGTATTATTTTATGCACATTGTAGATGACATGTAAACTAAACATAAGTCTACATGATCAACAAGATTTTTAGTATGAAAACATGCTCCTATAAATGAAAATAAATAGTATACAAACAACCCATAGTTTCCTTATCTTTGTGTATTACAATTTGACCATTATTATTTTTGTCAACTGTAATGGATATTTTTTATATTATAAATATAAATTGAAAGGTACCAGTAATAGATATTTTACAACTTATACTTTTATTCTCTACCTCTTCCACATGGGAAACAAAATGAGGGTAGAGTAGTTGTTGTATTTCCTACTAATTAACCATTAATAGCTGAGAATCCTACAAGTAAAAAATGCACAAAATTGACCATAGAGATTTATGTAGAGGGAAAACATCTAATTTTATAGAGTGATGATCAGTTATATTTCTTGAATTTCAATTGCTATAGAGTGATTTATATCCTATAAAGTGCTCTAATTCTAATTATATAGAATGCTCTATATCCTAATTCTATGAGTGCTATGTATTCTGGATAAGTGTTGAAGAGAATGAGTCACACATGCATCAAACTTCATAAAATCAAAATAATAATGAAATCAACTCACACAACACACTTTAATCTAAGAAGGGTTAGGATCTTCACTGCAACTCCTTTTGAGGGGGACCTCCTCATTTAGAACTGAGTTCCAATCCTTCTTTGAGAGACTTACAAAAGCTTCTTACAGAATCAACCTTTTCATGACTCAGATTTATAGAAATTAAATATTGCTACAACAAATTAAAATATTTTAGAAATCAGAATGTAATTACTTTTTATAATTCCATCATCATTAATCTAATCTATGTTTTACTATTAAATACATAATGTAATTTATTAGTTCTAACCAAAAACACTAAACTAGAAAAGGTACAAATACTTTGCAACTAACCTAGTCAACCTTCAGGGGGTTAGTAACTTAAAATTACTTGTTTTTATCCCTGACTGGGTAAAGGATAATATATTCTATTTTTCTATTTTGATTCTTTTTCTCCTTTCCATTATCTTTATCTTATTCATCTTTTGGCCAGCACATCCAAGTTTCTATACATATGAGGGATCTATATATCTACTGTGGAGGATCATCTTCAATCATTTAATTTATTTCTAAGACAACTAAATGTGTCCTTAAAAACCAATTAATTATTATCACAATAATAGTTGGTTCTATGTAGTGGCTATAGGCTCCTATAGGTGAAAGTTTGTAGTTACTATAGACAACTTGTAGGTGAAAACCTATAGTTTTTATAGGTAATTTGTAAGTGGAAATCCTATAGCTTGGTAGTTGCTACAGGGAACATGTAGGTGAAAGCCTATAGTTTCTATGGGCAACCTGTATTAGTAGATTCATAAAATCAATCTATTCTGCTATTATAGCTTTTAAATCAATATATTCACCCTTAATCATTAAGGTAGCCTCTTTTTATTTTAGAGATAGATGAGCTATATGTTTCCCCTATTCAAATTAAATAATCATTTCTAATTGATGATGTAAGAAGCCCAGGATGGTCATATGTCATTCAAATAGAGTCTCATTCAAATTATAAATTCAGGGAATTTGTCAATATAATGCCTGATGGGTAATATGTTAATTTACAAGAAACATTCAAAAAAGTGGATGAAGACGACGATGGAGTGTTTGAAGAAGAGATTTTGATTACCAACAAAGAGATTGGGAGAGATAATGTATTGCATGTCATAGATGATGATGAGGAAGAAAATCAAGAAGATGTAGACACAAGTGATCATGATTCTAATCTTACTGGCAATGTAGATGATTATGATGATGGTTTATCACCTTAGCTAGCCTATCACCTTAAATTTTTAGGTTGTCACCTAAAATTTAGTTATATGTATGGTGTAATTTATTATTGAATGTAATAAATATCTGAGTATAGGTGTGCTTATTCATTATTGTTTTATTGATACATTTTTGAATGTAATCATCATTATTCTACTGGTACATTGTATACAAAACTTGAGATGTTCACTGTTGATTTGAAGTGCATTTAAATTTAGGTTAAATAATTCTTATTAGTTTTCTTACTTTGGTTTAAATTAATTTTGTTTAGTTAGAATATAATTTCTTTTATGTCCTATATGCTTTTTAGATGCTAGACTTTTCTAACTTCTCTAAAACTGCTAGATATGAAAATAAGCAAGCAAGGTATAAAGGTATCAAATATTGTAACAAG
Organism: Torreya grandis; assembly: GCA_037957365.1. Lineage (NCBI taxonomy): Eukaryota > Viridiplantae > Streptophyta > Pinopsida > Cupressales > Taxaceae > Torreya > Torreya grandis. The sequence continues at coordinate 1,764,440 of JARHVA010000777.1, forward strand.
ATACTTGTGAAAGTAAACTAATCTTTAAAATCTTGGTAATAAATTGTATTCATTTCTTAGACATTTGGATAGCTTTAGTTTTTAATATAGCTTCTAGCCTCCACATGCATTGAATATGCTTGTGTGAAGGAAATAATAATGAACATATATGATTTAAAAATATAATAAATATCTTAAAATTAGGTGAAAAAATATTTAACTTATACTATTAAATAATTTTTGTGAAAAGATAAGTAGAATTCCCTATCATGTTCCCCCTTACTGTTATGCTCCCCCTAACTTTAGTATTATCATGTTATTCTGGATCATGTTATGTTTTACTACTTCAATTCTCCACTTTTGACATCAATGGAAAAGGTGTTGGTAAATTAACACCCTAACTTAAATATCCTCATCAAATTTTAGTGTAATAACTTTAAAATATTGAAACTAGAACAAGAGGTCAATGATGAATTATAAGAATAAAATCCTCAAGGTACAAGGGTTCCATACTTAGGCAAAATTTTGAAAAATGACAACCCATATGTTAAAACCTCAAAAATTTACCTAGTTTCATTATCATAGCTAGCCTTGAGTCCAATGACTAAAGCCCTAATTCCTATGCTAAAAGTCTCTTTACCTAACTAAGCCTCCTCATTACAAACATAGAAATGATATCTTAGGTCTGACTGACACTGAAAACTAAAATTAAGAGACTATAAAATTAGAAAATTATTTAATCTTTTCAATAAAATGATATCTAAAATATTTTATTCATAATATACCCCTATATTCCTACCTAAAATACATAAAAAATCTAATATCACACTACCATAGTAGTCAACAGAGGTATTAATGAGATGGCATGACATATAGGTCAATGTATAAATGCTTACCACAATATTATGGAAACCAAATATGAATATACTAGGGTGGTGCTGAAAACATGCTAATAACTAAAGTAAACTACAGCCCTACAAGGGTAAATAGTGACACTATAGTATGGTAGTGAACAATCACTCAACTGCTAGAATTAACCCACCATCGTATGAGAGTCCAAAGGGATGTCCATGGGGTGGTGGTATGAGACTATCTAACCTGCTATCCCACAACAAGCAAAGTGAAAGTGTGTGGTATAATGGGGAGAGTGAAATGCTAACTCTACCATACCATTACCCCCATATTGGTCTTGATATGATAAATCAGTACTATGGTACAAGATATCAAAGAATTTAAATCTTTGGTAGTAATGATTACACCTCTAAACATGAACCATTAAATTTCCCAAGACCATAAGCATAGGCATGCATTTAAACTCAAAATATGGATAGATTATGAAATATTTTGCATGAATTGACATTAATAGAGAGGTTACCAAGATCCATAACAAATATACTTGGGAGTCAATGCCATTTTTTTAATCATTCACACAACTCAGCATGCCAGAGGTAAGGGAGTTTAAGGAGGAAGACTCTGTAGCTATTACTTCATCAGGTAAGTACACAAAAACCCTCTGTAGTAAGTGTATAAGAACTAAATTTGCTCAATTCTACAAGTAGACACTTAAATTTGCTTAATAAGAGATTAAAAAGGTGTTTCAAGATGTATCTCATGGATGCAGAGACCCAATTATTCCTATCTCAGGGTGGGATTTGTTTTAGTACTTCTACGATAAGAGGGATGGTAAGATTCTAGTTTTAAATCCTTGGGCCTTAGACTTGGCCAAACTAATAGTCCAAAATGTATTCATAGATGTTGATTTTATTATAGTAATGACACAACATTACCACCTAGCTACTAAGACTGTAAGAATGCCAGATGGCTCACCATTAATGGTATTGATTAAAGTAATAATTGTAGAGTGTTTTATGTTGAATATGCAATCCATCACAAATATTGAATTGGATAAAAGTGAGGAAGACTATATGAGATTAAGAAAAACCTATAGGAGTGATGAAATTCTTATATACATGAAAAGGGGTGAAAACAATAAAAGGATACCTATTTCCCCTTCCAACAATGAGTCATTTGCCCTAGAAGACTTTCAAGTCTATTTTAAAATAACTTATTTTGCTTTGTGCCAAGCGCTTGGGATTGATGCTTAGGAGAAGATGTCAATCAATCTCATGATGATGGCAATGATGATTTAAAACCCTGAAGTGAATGTTGAGTATGACTTTGCTGCTTTAATTGAGAAAGGGCTACATGAGGGATTCTTACAAGTGAGAGAAAACCTGGCCCCTATCACTTTCAAAAATTATTCCTTGTAGTGTCATTTAATATTATATCAAAATAGAGTTAAATGGACTATGAGTATATGCTTGGGGATGATTGACCAACAAGGGAATAGGTTACTTGTGTAGCATTGGTGTTACATCTGGGATAATAGATGTAGGAATAATGATTATGTGACATTTCATCATGATTTTGTAGTAAGGGTCATGGCCATTCTTGTTCACATTCACCAAGATTACCCATTTAAATTAGAGAATTATTAAAACCCTTAGCATTGAATCTAAAATAGGGACATACCCATAATTTTGGTGACTAGTTATTTCTAGCAGACCAAATAGTAATAAGAGTTTATGGGTATCCTCAAGCCCCACACATTCTACCTAAGTTTGTTTCCCTTCAAATTAAATTTTTGAAATTTAAGTGGCAAATGCTATGGATGGATTAGGATTTTATGAAGAGGTAGAAAAAGGGAAGATTCCTACATGACTTAACTTTATGTGGGGAATTGTCCATTAGGTCTGATACTCTAGAAGAGATACAAAGTTATTTGAAGGTAAGGTATTCTTTGAAGTCATGAGTGGAAAGGGTCTTTGACTATGAAGGACATATAAACTTTTTAAGGCAAAAACTACTCACTAGAGATGGGATTACCCATGAGGTTGTTTATGAAGATGTATTAAAAAATTATCTTACCCCTCATGAAGTGTTTCACAAGAAAATAAAATGGGAAATCATAAAAATATTTGAGGAAGAGAAGAAGAAGAGAGACATTGAATTCCTAGGTTTTTATGTGGAAGAAGGGGATCCTCTTAAGAGTATAAATTTGATAATTTATAACTTTGAAAGGTTGTATGTTCAGATAAAAAAGTAACATGAGGGGTAGTCTCCAAAACCCACAAAGTTGCCCATCAAGAAGCCAAGTGGTGTTGTGATTGCACAACCCCTTCCAGACACTATAACAGTACAATTAGAATCACCTCCAGAGTAATCAAATCTTAAGAAGTTAAAGACATAGGAATTACCCCACTTAGTCACATATGAAGTAAGTGAAGAGGGGGATATAGAGGAGGTAGCCAATGTTCTAATGAATTTGAAAGATGATGATGAAGTGGATTAGCCACTCCTTGAACTTACAACTAAGGCTCATAGATTAGAAGAAAGGGTGGATGTGCATGCACATAATGATTAGGAGATGCATGATGATGAAAGAGTGGTCACTGCTCTTAGGTTTATTAAAGATGATGAATTTATCTAGACCCTTGAGTTTAAATATTTTTGGATCAAGGTGAAAATGAGAGAATTTGAGGAGAGACTCCATATTAATAAGATGGGTAATAAAGAGTCCCAACATGATCAGATTGTTTCTTAGATCTTTGAGGAGCTCGGGATAAATGAAATCAATATCAACCCACAGGAGGTTAGAAAATTGGTATTGGAGAATAACATATTGATCATTCCTGGGATGGAGATAAAAAATATATTCTTACTAGATCAAGTAAGAATCCAAGAAGATCCCATGTTTATTTTTGAATTCAATTCAGATGAGGGAATGAGTGGCATAGGTTACAATCCAAGAATTGAAACCCTAGCCTTTTGGACAAAGCAAAAAAAAAAAAACCAAGATTGCTTGATTTTGTATAAGAAATGAGAGGGACTGCCATGGTAAAGACACTTCAAGACACATCAGCATTAGAGGAAGCTACTATGACAATGAACTTATTAATGTTTACTATGGTTGTGGTTAAAGGTATGGAGCTTAGATTGGTAGAATATGAGAAAGCATGGACTGATTTAAATGATGAAGTGAATAGGTTATTCATAGAAAATGTGAAATTGAAAGAGAATTTGAAGGGAGCAGGTCCTTACCAGAGCACAAAATTAATAGTAGACTAGCCCCCTACCATCCATACTGATATATGTGAAATCACTATTGAACAAGTAAATGTTCTAAAATAAGAAATTGAGAAGTTAAAAAAGACTAATGAAGAAATAAAGAGACAAACCCTTAGGGTATTGGAAAAGATCTTGGAGAATAGGTTAAATTAATTATGGATAAATTAGAAAATGTGTATGAGTCTCATGTCTCCTTGTCACAAGCAGTTGATTAGATGAAGGATCGTATACCTATATTGGACCCCTTATTCAAGAAATGGTAACCTATACATCACACCTTAATAACTTTGTGAATAATTTTACAAAGGAGCGTTGAGGCCCCACAGCTTTAAAGCCTACAAAGTAAATGGTCTGAATGGACATAGATGAATTTCAATACATATCTAGAGAAGACCAAAAGATCAAAGACAAGAATGGATTCATTTCACACAATAAAGTAATGGTTCATGCCTAAGATAGTAAGGGATGATGATAAATTAAAAGGCTCCAAGGATTGGATAGATGAGTTTAGCCAAAATTTTCCCAACTACCTCACTCATTTATATAAGGATTGTGAGATAAATCTTCATAGCCTCAATTTAACCTTGGTGTTGGGATAAATAAAATTGGAAGTACACAATTGATTACTAAGCAACTTAATATGCGGAAATAAACCAGAATACACAAGTAACTAGAATTCAGAAATAACACAAGATATGAGAGACAATACACAACTTGTATTAAAACTCTTGCAGAAAAGAATACAATAAAGAAGATGCCACTTCTTCTCCACCTCCTCTTAAGAGGTTTCTCACACCTCAAGTGAACAGTACTTCTCTCCTCAAAGCTCTCTCTCTTAGGTCCCAACACCCAACTCAAACACTGAGTTGGTGTTCACCTTATACCCATGCTCCACGCACACCACAAGTGCTCAACGCACTCCACAAGTACAAAAATGTACTTCAAGTAGATCTCCCCTGAACCTGCAATAACCTGCACCTCAATAGACCTTACTTATGGAAGGATTTCCCTTGCCTTCCTCTCTTGCTCTATCTGAGTACACACCTATACTCCAAGTAAATCCTGCCTGATTTTGCTCCCTGTTGTGTTGTTGTCATATCTGATCTTGCACGCCTGCAAATCAACCTGGTTCTGCACACCTATGAACCTTGACCTTACACACACATACACTTGCATATCAATGATCTTACTTACCATGTAGATCTCCTATAGAAGCCATGCACACCAGCTAACTAAGATCATACACCCCTGAAGAATCCTGCTGACTCTCCAAAACCAACACCCACCTTAGTACTATGGCATTAGGAGGAACACACCATTGCTCACCTCACACACAGAAGGAGCTTATAATATTGCTCTCTTACTCTCTAGAAAAAATTTACAATACAACCATGAGTCTATTATATAGATCTCATCCAAACAATAATTAGACATCTAATTACAATAATTAGATCTGCAGCTCTCAGTCTAAAATTAGCTCTCATCATGCAAACACTTGGTTCGTCAACTAACTACCCATAATATACTCGCAGTCAAACCACACAGGCCACCGACGTCGGTCCCTGTCTACCTGAGGGTCACCTATGCCGGCCGATCTCTGATCGACGTTGGTTTCTTCCTGTCTCCTACCTGTCGACGTTGGTTGGCCTGACCGATGTTGGTGTCTGTGACACTCCAGCAACTCCTCCAATGGCCTTCTCCATGTATACATCAGTGAAGCTTTTAGCTCCACAACCTAACAATCTCCCATTTAGAGATAAATAGTTGCACTATACCTGTACCTGTACCCCATCTAATTTGTTTCCTAGCTTGTATCCCTCTTTAAGCTTAATCCTGAAGACAACCCACCACACAACCTGTGATGTACCTCTTGTCATCTGAGTACCCTACCGCATCCACATCTACAAATACATGTAGTGAAGTCCTGACCCTAAATAGCATGAATCCCTGTTGTTGGTCTCTCTCAAATACCTGAGAACCCACTTCTCTGAATTGGCTCCTAACTCTCTGACAACACCCAATGCTTGGGCAAACTCAGGCCTATACCAGACCTCATGTGATTTCGGACACTTAACTATCCAGCCCTTAGTGTGCTCTGATTCTGCATCCTATGTAATGAACATCACCAACACCTGATTCACATCAGCTCCCACTAGAGACAAAATCAACTTGTGATCTCCCATGTCCCCCATGCCAAAGAATTTTGCTGCTCCAAATTCTTCATAGCAAACCACTGAACTAATCTTACCCTTAGCTCAGCAAAACCCTGTATGTACAAACCCTGCTAGCAAACATACAATCCACATACAATAATAGAATGATGTCATGACTCATCATCCAGCTGGTAAGGCAAACCATAGTAGTTACCTGACATTGACTGAAGCCATGCTTTGTCTTCCACTTGTCAAAACCTGTACCACTGTCCTGCATCTCCTCAAGACCATATGTCTTGGTCTTTTGTCTCACGTGTCCATTCTCTCTATTCTTCAACTAAGGTATCCATTCGTCTTTGTTCTTTCTTCCCGCTGGCAACCCTACCAAATCTCTGCTTGGTTCTACACACTCTCCATGCCATGCTCCCACTATTTCCTGGATCCTTCCTGCTCTATAGTAAGCAACAAGTGTAAAGAAGAGGAACAACAAATTTGAGGCCTACTTACGTCTTCAGTCCTCTGTATGGTTGTTTGAGACTCCTTGACAGCTTTCTGTCCACCCAAAATCTATTACAGTGACCGACCTCGACCACCACACAGTCTACATCCAATCGACGTCAGTTCCTGTGCCTGTCTTGACTACCAACCCTACCGACGTCGGTGTCCTCTTGCTGCCGACGTCGGTCCTCGTGACCAACGTCGGTCTTACTACTGCCGATGTCAGTTTTCCTACTGATGCTGGTACCTGTGTTTCCTGTGAGTGATGACTTTTTACCCGTGAGCTCCTTTGAATCAATCCCCATGTCCAAACTGCCCTGCCCAGAATTATCTAGCCCCATCCACTGGTCTCTATCCGCCATCTCCTCCAAGAACACCAAGGCTTTCCAATTCTTAACCCTGTCAAATATATTTGTCTTCCGCTTAAGAACATGCATCTCCTTCCTGCTCATGTGACCAAGCCTATGAAGCCACGTCTCCACAACAAAAGAAGAATCAGTAATATAAACAAGTAGATAAAGAGTACCTATTTTCTTACCACCAGCTAATTCAAGTGCATCCACTGTGAGAGTTCTTGTGCATCTCTCATCACCCAACCTTTCTGAAGAAATTAACCATATCTCCAAACTTGGGACCTGCATGACCTCCTTCAGCACCCATGTGTTGGCCACCTGCGATTTCAACTTCACTTCCCCTTTGCCAATTCTTTGGCAAGGCTCACCAGCTCCTCTCCCTAGGGCTGCATGGAAAGAGGCAACCGAATCTATTATCCAAGATTTAACTTTATCCAAGAAACCTCTTAGAGCATCATGTGCCACATCTCCTGCAACATCTGCTTCTTCAGTTCCTTCATGTTGATCTGCTACCAACCAATAATATTCTTCTACCCACTCTTTCTTTCCATATGACCATTGGTGACCATCTGTGCTTTTCAACTCCTCCATTCTTAGCTTACTTTGATTTGCCATTGCTCTACTCCCACTCGATTAGAAACCCCTGAGAGTGACCTGTAACCAAACATAAAACCTGCTCCCTACAACCTTAGCTCTGATACCACGTGTTGGGATAAATAAAATTGGAAGCACACAATTGATTACTATGCAACTTAATATGCAGAAATAAACCAGAATACACAAATAACTAGAATTTAGAAATAACACAAGATATGAGAGACAATACATAACTTGTATTAAAACTCTTGCAGAAAAGAATACAATAAAGAAGATGCCACTTCTTCTCCACCACCTCTTCAGAGGCTTCCCACACCTCAAGTGAACATTACTTCTCTCCTCAAAGCTCTCTCTCTTAGGTCCCAACACCCAACTCAAATACTGAGTTGGTGTTCACCTTATACCCGTGCTCCATGCACACCACAAGTGCTCCATGCACTCCACAAGTACACAAACATACTTCAAGTAGATCTCCCCTGAACCTGCAACAACCTGCACCTCAATAGACCTTACTTATGGAAGGATCTCCCTTGCCTTCCTCTCTTGCTCTATCTGAGTACACACCTATACTCCAAGTATATCTTGTATGATTCTGCTCCCTATTGTGTTGCTATCCTATCTAATCTTGCACACCTACAAATCAACCTGGTTTTACACACCTGTGAACCTTGACCTTGCACACACATACACCTGCATATCAATGATCTTACTTACCATGTAGATCTCCTATAGAAGCCATGCACACCAGTTGACTAAGATCATACACCCCTGAAGAATCCTACTGACTCTCCAAAACCAGCACCCACCTTGGTACTGTGGCACTAGCAGGAACACACCATTGCTCACCTCACACACAGAAGGAGCTTATAATATTGCTCTCTTACTCTCTAGCACAAATTTACAATACAACCATGAGTCTATTATATAGATCTCATCCAAACAATAATTAGACATCTAATTACAATAATTAGATCTGCAGTTGTTAGTCTAAAATTAGCTCTCATCACGCAAACACTTGGTTCGTCAACTAACTGCCCGTAATATACTCGCAGTCGAACCACACAGGCGACCAACGTTGGTCCTTGTTTGCCTGAGGGTCGCCAACGCCGGCCGATCTCTGGCCGACGTCGATTTCTTCTTGTCTCCTACCTGTCGACGTCGGTTGGCCTGATCGATGCCAGTGTCTGTGACACTCCAGCAGCTCCTCTAATGGCCTTCTCCATGTCTGCATCATTGAAGCTTTCAGCTCCACAACCTAACACTTGGATGGAATAATTGCACTAGATGTTGGATACTCAAAATTCATCATGGGCACTAGAGGGTTATTAGATAATAGATGGAAGAGTCACTTGGCCAACACATAAAAAATCTAGGAGTACAAATGGCCTCATTATTATATAGTGTACCAATAGGAGCAGATATATCTAGCTCCCCCAAAAAAATAGGCCTTGCAGTGAAGTACCAAGCCTTAGAGATAGTATCATGGAGAGAGGACCTTGCTAGATCTAAATGATCATGGGTACCTTACAATGATTAATGGACTTTAGTATTTTGTGAGTGATCTAGATTTCAACATCTGATCATTTCTGTTCATTTCTCATCTTTCATTGCTTTTATCTAATCTTATGTAAACAATGATAATTAATACTTTTTTATTTATGTTAAAAGTGGTTAATTGAAAAGACACTTTTTGGCATGTAATAGTTTGAAGCTTGTTGCTTCCCTTACTCACCTATAAAATGGAAAACAAGACCAAATGATAATCATCAGTAAGGGAGTCAATTAGGACAAAAGTTTAAAATGTATTGTAAAATACTTTTGAAGATCAATAGAATGAAGTTATAATTGGTGGCCAAATTTTGGTTTCAATTATTTGTTGAAGTGAATTAATGAATGCTATCTTTTTATCTTCTGATCATTCTAGGGTTTTATGTTTAATTTCCCTAGAAACCAATTATCGAATGTTGAACATAGATATTTATAATCCCTTAGAAATGGTCACTTTTAATGAGTTTGTTCTAAAATCAAAAGCCCATTCGATGTCCAAAATTTGAGATTCAGACTCTTATTCCACTACTATTCTACTAATTTAAGTTGTTGATTTATACATTAATGTTTATTTGGACTTTAAGAAATGAGGAAAAAGACTTTAAGGAAAAAATTAGATTATAGTGATCATAATGCTAAATTTTCACTAACGTATTATGAGAACTTTCATAGAGAAAATGTGGCCAAGCATAATGAATATTTATTGTGTCTTGGTTTGAAAAATAGACAAGTTGTAAATCCACTAAGTAGTATATTATTTATTTAATAGTGTTTAATAAAATTTTATAGGTAAGATATTTATGTATATAAGACATAATATGATATATATTTTTATTTTATAGGAAAGAAAAAGAGTGTAAAGAAAATGCAGAGAAACAATAAAAGGAAAGAAAAGATACAGTTCCACCAACTCGTAGAAGCCAATGTATTTGTGATTCAATAAATATAGTTGGTGAAAAGAATAATTGTGATGATGTGAAGCCTGATATAACACATGGTGATGTTTAGCCTAATATAACACACGGTGATATGTAGCCTAATAGAACACATATTGATGTGCAATGTCATGATGATCTCTTATCACAAAGTCTAAGAGATATTATTTAAAAACATGAGAGAAAAGGAATAGTAAGTCTGCAGATGACTTATTCAAGATTAAAGGATATGTTTGAAGTGAAATTTGTGGAGACTGGTATTGATCTACCTACTCATGCCACACCTAATGTGGCCAAGGAGCATGACGTTATGGTTAATAAAAGTTATGAAGATAGACCACTTACATCTAGTGTGCCTCAGAGTGCACCTATTGCATCTACAACTTTTGATGGAACTAGTGGATTACCCAGAAATATTGGTAGTGGTTTAATAGAAGATGTGTCTACTTTTGTCAAAAGACAAAGATTGAGTCAAGATTTGTACATATATAGAGAGAGAAATGCAAAATGAATAAAAATAGAAGGCAAGAAGCCATTCTTGGTTGAGGTATCGAGAGATGGTGAGCCCATTGGGCCAAATGCTGCAAGGTGGGCCTCCAAGTTGGGTGAAGTTGTAGGGCCCATTTAGATATTTGCAAATCAAATTTTGTAGAGAAAGATCCACAAAGTGTGGAAAATGTTATACCAAAAATGGAAAATAATTTTGAGACTATTGGTGGACAAATATCTAGCAAATATTACAAGAAAAAGATGAGACTTTTGATGAATAATTTTAGATACAATTGTAGAAAAACAATCATAGAGGGAAAAGAGAGGTTAGACTCCTGTCTATTTCCTAAACAATGGGAGGAATTGAAAGAAAGTATGCATTTCAAAGAATATTTGACAAAGACTAATAGAGGCAAGAGATCAAGAGAAAATGTGAGGGCTAGATATACATTTGGTCGAGGTGGGTTGCATGCCAAAATGGAAAAATTTGGAGTAAGTGTATGTTTTTTGGTTTAATTTACATTGTGTTCTTTTTTTTGATTTTTTTAAAACTGACTATATTTTGAAATTGACATTGTATTTTAGGTAGAAAATAATAATAAAGAATCAGGTGCAGAAGATATTATCAATTATATAGTAGTACTAGATCCTAGTAAATCTAAGAGTATGATGAAGTGGAAATCTAGTTCATCAACAGAGATTTCACATCCATCTATTAGATGCCCAACAAGAGCCTCTCCAAATCATGTCAACTCAAATGAAGGGTACCAATATATAATGAGTTACATAAACAGTCTTACTAAGAAATTTTTGTAGTTAGTTGACTCTGTTAAGCCTATAGTTTCTATATGGAATGAGTATAATTCCATAGATTCAAATGAGCTAAGAGGCTCTATTGATCTCATTTCTTCTTATTTGGAAATTATTTATACAAATGCCTCTTAATATGTAGATTGAAATATGAGTGTAAGAGAATCCAACCCAATTCCTTTATTTTTGGAGTGATCTAGAAAATGTTCTTTTGGAAAAATTTATATCTTGCATTCTTTACTTGACCATTGAATGCTTTGTATATTTTTAACATGATGGTTAAACCACTTGTAGAGCAATTTTATCAAAGCAACACAAAAACAAAATTTCTTGAGGTCAATAAAGCTGTTGATATTGATAGTGATCATGATGAACTAGATAAGAATGTGTAGCACAATCATAGTTGTGTTGAGGTTGAGGTAATATAATAGTTATTGTTAGTTATCTATCCTAATATTTTTTCATTCTTCATGCTTAAAATATTCTTTTGGAAAAAAATTTATAGCTTTTACATTCTTTAAATTGTAAGTTAATATGTCCCAATGTTTTGTCATTATTTTTTTGGACAAAAATTGATAGCTTTTGCATTATTTACATTGTAAGTTAATCTATCCCAATGTTTTTTCATTCTTCATGCTTAAAATTTTCTTTTGGACAAAAATTTATAACTTTTGCATTCCTTAATTGACTTATATTAATTTTTACATGATGTTTAAACCACATGCAAAGCAATTTTATGAAAGTAGAATGAAAATAAAAAAGCCCTATCAATAGAGCTCTCTGCAAAACGACATAACTTCATGTCAATGTTGATAGTGATTATGTTGAACTTGATGAGAAAGTGCATGATATTCATAGTAGTCATGGTGCTGAACTCAAGATGAGTGCTATGAAACCACATACAATTAAGTATTACTCAAGTAAGTAATGGTTATTTTATTATGTAAATAAGGGTAATCATTACCTATGTGATAGAAGTTGGTTAGAATAGTAGTGAAGTGTAATTAGCTAGTATACATAGATCACGGAAATAAGGGAGAACATATAAATTACATATGGAATATTAGATCTTATTTTTTAATAGAATGCATACATAGATTTTGACATACATTTCAAATAGTGATAAGTTAATTTTTGTTTAATATGTCAAGTGCATGGTTTCAAGTTTCCTATCTCTACAATATTAGTTATGTAGGAATATCAAATATTTAAGTTGTAATGTTGTTAAATATAATAGGAGAAATTCATAGGCCCTAACTCTACAGTTTCTAAATATTATGACAAATATTGTCACCTATTTTCCTGTCAAATACCCTACAAATTCTCTAGTGAGATGTTCTAAAAAATGTTGTAGTTTCTCAAAATAGGTAGCCCATCCAACCCTACTAAATATGGCCCATTTGTCTGGGTCTCCTTGCAATTGCCTATGGTCTGAGTCTTCCCTTCTCACTATTGAACATCCCATTCTAGTTATTTTATCTTCCTGTCAAAATTTTCAAACAAATATCTCTTCAAAACACCCAATTTTACCTTCAGATTGCTGCTTGTAGTGAAGCAAGTTTCTTCAATAATAGTAGTTTTAGTTGTAGGATGCAACAATGTCTTACTTAGGCCTTTTTCTAAATGAGCTATGATCTTGAAGTGGAAAATAATAAAATTGATTATTTTCCCCAATAAAATATGGGTTTAGTTATGGCATGATCATGGGCTTTCAATCCACATGCATAGATTATCATGTGATTGATTTCCCACAAAAATTGTCCCCTCATGTGAAGTGTCACTTGTCCTCAAGTGATGTGGTATGTGTAGGATGCAAAAAGATAGGATAGGGTCATAATAAGGTTTTTGAGTGGTGAGTTAGCATAGCTCATGATAAGACTTGATGAATGATGTTTTAATGATTAAATATGTTTTTTAATATAATACATGCTATATTAAAAAAATAAAGTGTTTTCTATGGTTAAAAGATACACCATACTTTTATAACCATTTGTTCCTAGGGTTGTGGCATAGGAAATTCGCATGTTATCATTTTCTAGAATTGAAATTTAGCTTGTTATTTCCTCATGCAATTATTACCCTAGTAGTCATGGTTTTGTTATATTATTAACCTTAGGTAATTATGTGATCACAGTGTCCTGTCCTTTAATTATGCCCTCAACAACCAGCATGTAATCATGATGATCTACAAATAACTAGAGTAGTGGTCTTGTAGTGGTATAAAAGACTATTTCCATCCTTCTACAAGGTGGTTATTGTAGATCTTTATTTGTTATCCAAGTCAGATAATTTATAATCATGGAGGGTTGGTGATGGCATTTACTACTCATGATCTCCTCTATAGGAGCTTATTGATGGCTTGTATCTCTTTTGTCTTACTCCTAGTAAATGAGGATGTTTGTTGATGGATTCTTTGTTTAGTGAAATTTTAATTTGGTAATCAACTAATTTATGAAACTTGGGATCTCTGCTCTAGAAAAGATCCTAGATCTCTCTTATTGGCAGAGTAAAATTATTTTCCATGAAGTGATCAGAAGCTGAGAATGGCTCTTTTGTATCCCTATACTCATAAATTCTAGTCTACAACACTCCAAATGGAGATTGTAAGTTTATTCCTTTCTTGTGGGACTTGATTTTTTATTCAGAGGTATGGTCATTCCTTAGCAATGTTTAAAGTTTTTTCTCTAATCTTCCTTCACTCCTCCTCTATCTTGTCTAGTGTCTTCCATGAATTTTTCAATAGCCTATAGTAAAATCCATAGTTCATCATTTGTGAGGAATTAACCTATAGTTATTAAAGAGGTGTATATAGGGGTTAGGATGTACCTATAACAACTATAGGTTGAGCCTGTACCCATTGCAAAGTTGTGTTCAACAATGAGGAAGGTGCCCATAGTAACTACATAATAGCTCGTAGCAATTGGTGGAATGGCACTTGTTGTCCTTGTAGCATCCACATCTTCATGGAACATGATTTCTAACATATTGACATATTCTGTATCTAACATCCATTCTATATCAAATAGTAGGAAATTAATTTTTGTTTAATATGTCAGGTGCATGGTTTAAGGTTTCTTATCATCATTTTCTAGTTTCTTATCAATATTTATCAAATATTTATCTGTGTGTTATTGAATGTTTTATTTCTCAATACAATGTGTATTTTTTTTGTTTTTGTAGAAATGTATTGATAAAATCCAAGAAGGGGATAAAGTTGGGGTGTTGGATCCATTTGATGGTGTTGTTATGGGCATTGGGTGGATTGACTCACTATCTATTGTACATGGAGTCAAATTGAAAGGAACAAGAGATGAAAATGTAAATATTTTAAAGGTCACAAGTAACATACACCTTGCTTATGAAGAAAAAATAGATGGATCTGCATGTCTAAAAGAGAAAGAAGGAACCTTCACATGGTGGCCACTAAAATATTTGCAAAAAATGACATAGTTGATGTTTATCACGTACTAAATATTAGACAACTTGGCCCACTACTTTATGTAATAATTTGAATGTGTTATTTAGGGATCTTTATCATGGTGTATTTGAAAGAGAAACTCTTATACTTTGACATTTTTTATTATATGTATGTATGTATGTATGTATGTATGTATGTATATATACATATATATATATATATATGTATATATATATATATATATATATATATATCATCAAAATTGCATTATGTATTTTTTATTATAGATTACCTTTTTTATCATGATGTTGAATCAATCTTTTAACTTCTAGAATGTTGTATCTTATTTGTATATATAATATTTTTATTTGCTTTTATGTTTTAATTCAAGTTTAATAATATATTTATTTTTGTCCCCATTAATGGGTTAGTTATCATCGGTAAGAAGGTTAGAAGTAGAAAGCGAGATTGGATGCCCCCTCTTCATGAATGGTTTAAACTAAATTTTAATGGTGCAGTGCATGGTAATCCAGGTGCAGCCAGGGTGGGTGGCATTATTAATGATTGTCATGGATCAATTATCATAGTCTTATCTAAGAAAATCTAGGATGGGTCCAACAACAAAACATACGCTCAAGCTTTGGTAAGCAGTATTGAATTGGTTATCCAATGTGGGATCTTGAATCTGATTATGGAAGGCAATTTGCAAGTTATCTTTATAGCTATGGAAAATAGAGAGGCTCAATCATGGCATTTAGATAATATATTAAAGAAAACATGGCAAAATTTGGAAGTTTTCTTTGTTGTATAGTGGCAACATTGCTTTTAGGAGGTGAATATGGTTGTGAACTTCCTTACAAACTGTGGCATTAATCAACTCAAGGTTTATATGTTGGATAAAATCAAGGAAGATTGGAAGGATTTCCATATATCCTCATTGATTGATCTTGGTTAATTTACACTTGGATATCCTTTTTTATTTATTTGTCACATAAAACACTTACAAAATGATTGTTGTATCTATAAGAGCCTTTAGTGGTGCATTTGGCTATGTACTAACACCTTGGATATGCTCCCTTTTTCTCCATTTAATCATTACTTATTAGGAACATGTATCAAGTGATCAAGGAGGAGGATTTTCATTTATATTTGGATGGTGTTTTAATTAGAGTGATTGATGGCTCTCCTTTGCATGCAGTAGCCTAGAGGCTTCCCTTATGCTCATTTATTCATATGTTGTCATGTTTATTGATTCATATGTGTAGGTGGCCTTTGTAAATTATATGTTGTGTTTAGGGGAGATTTCAATGGAGAACTAAAGTGATATTGTGATTTCCACTACGTGCATCTTTGGTTCCAGTAAAGTGAGGGAGATGACCTTTAAGGGACTTATATCATGGGCCCATCTCCAACATAAATTTTGGCTACCTTTAGAGGAAGTGCAAGTTTATATAGTAGATGTTTTAGGGTAGGAGTTCTCAATTAAGGGTGTCAAGTGTAGGGCAAACTCAAAAGTGACTACCATATTTGCCTCTAATCTGATGTTCCTAATCTCTGAGATGGAGGTGGTAGCTTTTTGTGTTCACCCAAAATGTCAAGTTGGACTAATAAAGAAAATATGTTTGCATGATTTAACCCCTCTCCCATCCCTATCATTTTTGGGTTGGGATGGCCTAAGTGTCATCCCTACTTTTACTTTTCATGATTTTGAAACCATATTATTGATTCTCTTAAATTTCATGGAAGATCTCCATAAGAAGGTCGTGATGCTTGATATGAAGATTAGTAAATTTTTTTCACTATCAATGATGTCAAAAATGAGGAATAACATCCTAGATTTAGTGTTGTTACATAGCCACCAACATGAGCATAAGAAGGTGGAGGTAGTTAGGAAGCTGGTCAGATGGGTGTTGTGTGGAATGTTGGAAGTACCATCTTGGTATAATTTGGCACTAGTGGAGGTTGTAGAACATAGACCAATGAAGGTGGTAATGTCTTTTGTGCCTTCCTCATCTGGAGGCTTTGAGTGAATGGTTTAAGTGAGGGAACCATCTATGGTAGAGAATTAGGAATGTGTAGGGGAAAATATGATATGATGCTACTATTAGATTCAAATGAGGAGGGTGTCATGGGTGCTACTATGTAAGTTATCAGTTTGATGTCTTTGTTAGTTTTTTATCTTTTGGTCTGTCTAGTTTTTTGGGATTATGGTTGTTTCCTATTCTATGGGGTTCTTACATGGCCCTTCAATGTTTATCTTAGTCTCAACTTTTGGTGGTGTCTATTGTTTTTTGGTTTTGGTTGGATTTCTGTTAGGTATTGTAAAACTTTTTACTTTATGGGTTGGGGGCCCAATACTAACCCCATAATGATATAAAAAATATATGTTTATTTTTGTATTTTTATTTGCTTTTATATTTTAATTCAAGTTTAATAATATGTTTATTTATGAATTATATAATTTATGGTATTTAATAAATTATTTATATCATAAAAATGAAAATTTAGTACTAAACTAGTGGAATATAATGATTATGCAATTAATAAACAATGTATCAATATACTATCAGTTGAAAAAAATTAGTGAACAAAAACAATTAAATAAACTATTGAATGGTGGCAATTAAAAATTAAAATGACTAAATTTACTACCAAATAATAGAAACCAGTCAATTAAAATAACTAAATATACTATCAATTGACAGAAATCAATGAAAAATATGATAATTTATGACTAGTTGATAGAAAAATAATGATTAAAATGATTAAATATACTACTAATGGATGGAAATCAGTTAATACAAATGACTAAATATAATACCAATGGATAGAAATCAGTGAATACAAATGACTAAATATACTACCAATTGATGGAAATTAATGATTACAATGAATAAATAAATGACTATCATGAATAAATAAATGACCAATTAACAACAATCAATGACTAAATGAATGACTAAATACACTACCAAATTGATCAATCAAAAAAATTGACAAATGACTGAAAATGGTTTAGTCATAAATTTGGTCGCATTATAAATGATCAATAATAAACTACTAATGGTCATGTGACCAAGCTTAGTCATTTATATGCAATTTTTAGTAGTTTTTTTTAGTTATTTATTGTTATTTTTATACTACTATTAGGGTTACAATTCCATGATGCATTTCATGATTTTGAACCTCTCATCTACCTGATATTGAGGTACATACTTAAAGAGCTTGGTGAATTGCTCCCAATAATCATTCACTAATAAATCCCCTTGCATAATATTCTAAAAATTTGTAAGTTTTTAATCAAAGTACAATTTTAGAAGCCATCATGATCTAAATAGTGTCATAAAATATTTCTGAGTGGTGGTGTCTGAGTCGAGGTTCATCTCAAGATTCTTTTTTACCTACCAATTTATTACTTCACCAACAAGATGATAAGCTCCCCAAACTACTTTTATGACTTTAGAATAATTGTAAATCTCAAAATATTTCTCTATTTCTATCAGCCACATTTTAGCTCCACCTCTTAATACAATTCAATTGAAATTGGGTATATTTAACTTTTTCATAACTTGAGCCAAATCTATAGCTACTTGAGCTCTCGCATCCTATGAAAATTCATCATGCATTTGCTCTTGAGGATTTTCCTACTCATTAAGATGATCTTTAGGTTCTTCCTAAGCATTCTCCTCTTAATGGACTTGTACTTCCTATTCTAAGGTCATGATTCGGTCCTTAGTCTCTTGCATGATCATGAGCATTTCATTCAACTTTGTAACTTGCTTAGTGGAAAACTGATTTGGATCAATAGGGGGTTCAATATTTTAAGTAACCTCACCTTGTATTCTACCACACACCATAGTTATTATTTCTTATTAAGATAATAAGTTTGTGTTAGTGAACACATTAATTCCTAGAGTTTGAACCTCATCTCTAATACCAAAATTTAGCAACCCCACTGGGTTTTATTAGAACATAATAGTTTATTTTTAATAAGTTACTCATATTCATTATACTAATTTCACTACAAGAAATATAATTAGTGATTTTTAACTAACTAAATTTATTTATTTAACCAATAGGTTTATAGCTAATCCACTTAGCTAAGGATCACCATGAATAAATATAATAATCATGAACAATGTTGAATAAATAATTAATATTGCATCTAATCATAAATGGAATAGTACAAATTCAACCATGGCAAATACAACATTATAGCCACTTTAGTAGAAGTATAATGTATAAATATTACAATTTTTAATAATACATAGTAATATCTCAAATAATAAAATATGATACAAAGCTCCACAGAGCATGAGTCTTCATGACTCAAGAGTCTCCACATCTCAATTATCAATTTGTAATCTCAAGTGTAGTCCCTAGTATACTCCACCTAGGAGGGAGAGCATCATTTGAGAAATTTTTCACACCAACCATGGACCATAGATCTTCCACACTATCTCCCAATAAAGGATTGTCCTCCCTTCATAGATAGGTAATGATGACAGTGCAATGATCTAGAATGACAAACTAGAACCCATGTATTGTAGATATCTAATATATAATGTGTAGCATAAATAAATCCCTTCTAACATGATATCACAAAAATATAAAAAATATATCTATATGTGAAATTACAATGTTTAATTAAAACATTAATTTTCACAAAGTTTTCAATAATTAATGATCTTTAGGATCAGTCAATTTCGTACACACCATTCAATCATATTACACCTCATCTTGCATTGATGGTGCGAAATAAACCAGTGGAATTCATCCACTACTTATTTAGAGTCATGAATATGATATTCAAGTTATATATATATATATATATATATATATATATATATATATATATATATATATATATATATATATATATATATAAACCATAGATTCATATAAAATATTTCCTTTTAGCTGATAAAAATATTTTAAGTACATAAATATTAAATACACACATGTAGTCAGTCAAATGTAATGCACTAAATTAAATATCATCTAGTTTATTACATAATAATAATTAAAATAAAAACAGTCCTTAATATAACATACCATTTGGGTATGATCATATCTAAACTTTTAGTTACTCAAACCACAACTTATAATGCTATTTCATCCCCAAAATAATCATCATACACAAGTTTATATATTTGTTCATATTCTACATATAAAACAAAAGCTAGTCCAAAATATCTTAAAATGATTTATATTTAAAAATCTTAAATACATTATTTTAATAATTTATACAAACATTAAAATATATACAAGTACTCACATCTACATTGTCAGGGTAATAATGTTTTCAAACATAACACAGCTATGAACTTATATACATATAGGCATATGGTATAATCATAATCAGATTTATTACATAGTCCATAGTCATGTCACTCTCTCTCTCTCTCTCTCTCTCTCTCTCTCTCTCTCTCTCTCTCTCTCTCTCTCTCTCTCTCTCTCTCTCTCTCTCTCTCTCTCTCTCACACACACACACACACACACACACACACACATGTATGTATGTATGTATGTACATAATTCTCAAGTATAATTCCAATAATGTACAAATACTTTAATATATATGGTATACTCTAAGAAGACATCCATTGTCTAATGACTTAGAATATTCCATATATATAACGTATACATCTAG